>JABUQX010032551.1:0-10000 GCA_015478945.1 Trachelipus rathkii
CTAAATCTGTCTGTTGAGTGGTGGATTAAGCTGTCCTAGCTCCATATTCATATTTTTTCTCTTTCCAAATATAAACATCATCCCTTAGTTTACAGTCATTGGCGCTCTCTACGCTTTTTGTTGAATACCTGTGGCATTACAAGAGCGTTCACAACAACATAGAGGTTTTATCACATTTAAACTTTTTGAAATGAGAGATGGCAATCGATTTTGGTGTAGAAAATGAATTTCTCAAAACCGACGTAGACGCCTTATACGAGAGACTTACATGATCGAATCCCTGGGTTCTAATGACATGTTAAATTATGTATATATATACTACTATATATAGTATATTCTATATTAATATAATATAATATAGTATATAATATATATATATAATATATATTATAATATAATATCATATACTATGGCTCCGACTCCTAGGCTTTCCTCTCGTGAGTACTTCACGTAGTCAACCTTCCGGATTCATTACTAATAAAATCGTCAACGATTGGACATATATATTCTATAGTCAATATTATAATTAAAGGATTTCAAAAATTTTCACAATTTATATTATGATCGATTCATATAACTAAAAAATAGGGAATATAAAATAATTGAAATAGATTTTTAAAACCATATGATGGAGCTCAAATAGCTAAAGGACAACCATTTTAATCAAAGTTACTATTATTTAAAATATTTTTTGAAAGACAAATAGGGATTTTTTTTAATGGTTTTTCAACACCCTAATGGTTTTTATTAAATTGGTTTTTTATTAAAATATAACCAATGATTTTTATATTAAATAAATCGGTTATTTATAATAAAAAAAAAATAAAAAACCCAATTTTTATCCCCACTCACTACCTTTCCATATGAGCATATTATTCCTCATTTTTATATATAACTGTATTCTCAATCTTACTTTTCTTTCTCGGTCTCTCTTAAGCTATTTATGTCTATATTTTCACCTAGGAGTACTTACACTATTTACACCTAATACTATACATCCATCTATTAAACAATCGACTATACATATACTCAATCCATTTCCACTTATATGGTTAATCCAACCTTAATTTCTAAATACGTTACATTTCATTATATTCTCTCATTTAATCTCCTTTTATTTCACTAACCACTATTATATAATAATATTATCTTTACATACATAAATATCATGATTTATTATCGTAATATACCCTTCATTATTTTATCATGATTATCTTTATCGCATATACACTTCACTCAACTAACATTTCTATATCCACTCTAAAGTATGTCCAATTTTAGAACACATTTATATACTATTAGATATTAAGGACTCTTTTATATTTCCTTATATATAAGGATACCATAGCTCCATTTTGCTAATACTCAATTTAACACATTGTAACATACATAATACCCACTCATTGTTAGGACCTAGCGCACTCAATATACTTATTCCCTTTACATCCACCAACGTTTAATTTGCACCAGCCTCAACCTTCCTGCTATAATTTTCAACAACCTATTATCTCATACAACATTATATTCCTTCAATCTCAGATTCCTTTTTATCATCCAATATTACATTATATATAGCCTTAAATTATTTAAAACTCAGATCACTTGGTTCACTAAGATACTGCTACTACTCATAATCTTTAATGCTATAAACTTTATCCTATCACCGAGGACTGTCCTTCATTCACCAATCCATATAAACCTTACTTCATTATATCTACTTTTATTCTAACCTCCTCCTTTTACACACACTACCAAATATCTCTACCAATCCTTCTCAAAACTATCTTCTAGATTATCGCCACTAAACAAAACGGAAAAATTCATCCGCATATTATAATAGGTTAAAGTAGTATCTACCTCATCTCACTCTTCTTATCTCATTTCATCCACCATATTCTTAAACACCTCAATCCCTACTGGCATATCCCACTCTTATATATTCTTTCATAATCCCAACCATATACAAATTTGAATAATTAATCTCAAGGTAGATTAATATTATTAAACATATCAATATTCATCATACTTTAATTCTCATATCTCACGTCTAATTAATATTATTAAAATACTCAATATCTACTATTATTGAAGTAACTAACATCAATTAATTTTCTCAAAATTCGCTCTACGCACGACTAGACTTTTCAACTTTATAAAATCATCGTACATATAAACTCTTTTGAATTCGGCGATTCAGAAGTCCTCTTCCATACTAACGTCATATATATTCTCTCTAACCCCTGACTATAGAAGCTTCCCTTTTAGTCTCATATCGTACACGTAGATTTGTCCAATATCTCAAATAAAACCTAAAAATAACATAAGTTTAGTCTTCTTCCCTTCATTTTTCTCAATCTATTTTGCTTTCAATTGTGAAGATTGGATCCAACACATTCGGCTCTTACCACTTTATGGAATAGGGTGACCCTGGTTCCCTTCACCAAAATCAGTCCTTCTATTCACTTCGGACGTACTCTACGACCATAAATAACCAGCATTATATCTTCCTATTCAAAATTACTACATATAATAACTAAATTCCTCTATTAAATTCTATTTAGTAACCCTTATCCCCCTTTTACCCATTATTATAAGTACTTATATTTATAATTGTCTCTCCTTCAATTTCCATCGGAATTCTATAACCTCCATAAACGCTTATGTTACACATATTTTCATAAATCCAATCAATTATTAATTACATTCTGCTCCTTTTCTTTAATTCATTTCACCAGTAAATTTCATCTACACTTGCAGGTTTTAACCAATCTTTCAAAACTTTCTATCACTCTACTCATTACTATTATCCATCCTCCTTTACAATAATGACCTCAATCCCCACAATATACTTTATATTCCTTTCTATACTATTACCATTTATAAATAATCCCTACATAATTCACAATCATCATATTCAATCCTCTTCATATGCTACTTAGTTAATGTATGCAGATTTTCTCTCAGAAGTGCTCCTTTCCACACTCCCTCTATCAATCCATATTTCATCTAGATTACGAAATCATAATTTCCTTATAATTCATTATATTCTAAGCTAGAATCCCTTTATTTACTCCATTTCGTGCACATTCTTCCAAGAAAGAGTCTTACCTTATTGCCTTGTAAGCTCACCCATTTACATACCTCATATAACAAATTGTAATATCACTTACCTACTTTTATATCTCTCTTAACGGCATGCACCTTTTAGTATTCCATTTTTCCTCCTTCTATTAAATTTCCAATAATAACATATTTCTTATATTGAAACTTCATCATTGGTTTTTAGTACATTCAACCAAGCGTCTTTTTTACTTTTAACCGCTTGCATCACCTTCTCATTCCACAACTCACCGTTAACATTCTTACTTCCTACTTTAGAACATCCACATTACTTCTTATTGCACTTACTATACCATCGCCTTCCTTCATTTGCTTCCAGATTTCTCAGTTTTCAACTTGTTCCAAATTCAACTGGATTTACTTGTCGAGACGCTATTTTAATAACTTATCTCCATATTTTACCATTGTTCACTAATACTTCTACACTCTTAATTCTATCCCACTTCCTTCTTTCTTAAACACCTTCCTCTCTCATTCTAATGCCCATTAACTTAATATTTACCATAAAACATACTAATGATCCGATTAATCCATTCCTTACTCCCTCACAATGATTTAACATCACAATCACATAACTCAATATTCCCTTCACCAACCACAAAATGTAATCATACTTTTTCACTTCGATACCACCATCTCTCCTACACCAACTCTAGTATACTTAATGGAATAACTTCTATGTGTTTAAAGAAACGATATTGTACTTCAATACTACACACCAACATGATATTATACTATTTCCTTTCAACAGAAATAATCTAATATATAATCACCTTATCCTATTCACATTTTTCATATTTCTTCCCACGGACTTTACTCTCTCAAAAGCCACCTGGTATTATATACCATTTCTTTTTTTGATCACCTATCCCATAACATTTTATGGTCACCCAAACACAATCAATCTGAATTAGCTCCTTAATCACCCCATCTCTTAAAAACATCATTTCAGAATTATCCCAGAAAAATCTTTCACTCTCTTCTACATTAACCTTAGAGTACCATATGTTTAACATTTACCAGCCACATAACTTACCTTTTCAAACTTAAATTTATAACTATTAGTAATTCTAGTACTCACTACACACAAATATATCTTACCCTAAGCCCTTATATACCACAAATCACTATCAGAATTTGACAAACTCCTTTCTCTCCCACTTCTCTCATTCCTCATTTATCCCACACAAGCAACAAACCCATTTTATATACACCACAACATACTCTCAATTTATCCTACCTTCGCATATCTTTTCTCATCTCTTTATTTCAGTCCATTGAGCCAAAACCAAAATTGCCCATCAAATACATCCGACTCTGTCTCATGCTCTCTGTCTCCATGAACATTATTTATCAATGACATTCCTATGTACCCATACGATTTCATACAAATTTTCACCGTAGATAGAAGTACCGCTTACGGCGATCACGACCTTCTCCGAGGACTGCATTAGCATTCCTGGCAAGATATAAGTGGTAGTGGGCAACCAACCTAACTCCCACCATCCCTTATGTCGCCTTCACGACACGCAGACAACAGATGATGGGGCAATTTTTATTCTCCCCCACATAATAGGGATATAAAAGGATTATGCGATATCTGATAAGATGTTTGTCTAGAAGAGGAGTGTGGATATAGGTATGTAGGTATATATATGATATGTAGGATAAAATATGTGTTTATCTGTAAATAATTATTTCCTCTGGTAGATTGAAGTGTATAGTAAATGAAAGAACGTACAAAAGAGATAAAGGTGAACTCCATCAGATAATGGAATATCATACCAATATTGCTCACAAATATGGAGGTTATATAATATTTACATTCGCATGCGATGATATGAGTAAGAATCTACCTCTTTTACTGTACTATAAAGGTTATGTACATCTACTCTACTCTCTTTATACAATATACATCTTTACTACATAATTTATATTATAATATTATATATAATATATAATTAATATTATATCTGGCTTAGCGGAGACCTTTGAGAACTTAAATACACCTATGGCTGATTGTTATAACCTGACAAAATTGGATTGTAGGTGCTTATGTAAAAATCGGTCGAAACATGTAATCCAATTATTTTATTTTAGGAGGGGTGATATCATCCTTCGGTCTATCCTTAAAAGGATCAAATTTCCATTTTTGAGAAATGACACCGCCTACTACTAGAATTTGAAACTTTATCTCCAATATAAACTGTCAAAATGCTCACCATTCACCTCCTGACAATGGAATAAACGATTTTCAAATTCCTGACGCACTTGCCGAAAAGTAAGTGATGGTATCTCCCGACAAGCTGTAGTAATTCTGGGAATCTGTTATCCAGATACTGACGCACAGCGCGGTTATAATGTGGCAGGGCAACCATCTCGTTGAATTGCGTCAGGACATCTGAAATATCGTTTATTCTATTGTCAGGAGGTCGAATGGTGCAGGCATTTTGAAGCAGATTTATTGAAAAAGTTCAGTTACTCTAAGTAGGTGACAAGCTCAGTATTGTCCCAAATTTTTAAATAGGATTTTATGGTGGTAGGGAATTTCTCTTATTACTTATCCACAGATAGGGTCTGGAGTGACGTGTGTAGAGTGAAAAGATTTTTGCTGACCCACATAAATAATGGTATATGTGATTTTAATTACTGTTGCCGAATTTTCAATCTACTTACTTCACTAGCCAAGTGGATTCAGGAATTTATACATAAACTCTATCCACGTGATATAGATAGCAAGCATTGAGCTCGGTCAAAAGCATTGGAAATTCTTAGCCACAGTGGACGTAAGTTTTCGAGCCATCCTTGTATGCTGTGAGAGATAGAGTTTGATTTTGGTATTGTCATAGTTTGTTTCGCTATATGGCTTAGAGCTATGAATTATTTTAAAAGATGTGTCCTGTATTGAGGTATATTATGGTTGTAGTTTCGCTATCCGGGTGAAATACGGGTAATTCACCAAATATTTACAGGAAAATCTCCTACTAATCAGCAAATTTTTTTCTGTACTGTTCCAGTAGTAGCCAGATTCGAGATTCGAACTCTTTCGTCTCTCGCAGAAAGTCAAAATAACGGATTTTTGGAAACGAAATCTTTAGTACCATGAAGCTATCTTACAAAACTATATACTAATATATATATTATAATTATATTAATATAATTAATATAATATTATAATATTAATATATTAATATTAATATCATATATATATATATATTAATATATATATATATATATATATATATTAATATTAATATTATATAATAATATAATAATATTAAATATATAATATATTATAATATATATATATTATATATTAATATTATATTATATATAATATATATAATATTAATATTAATTATAATATTATAATATAATATTATATATATTCATATATTTGAAAAAGTATTTCAATAATATTTTATCATTTGTATACTCATATCTTCAAAATAGACCCTGTAAAAGTTACTTTTGAGCAAATTTTACTTTATAATAAAAGTCTATCTTCTTATTCCAACAATTCCATGTTAACTTCCACAACCTTATTTTGGCACACTGTTCGTGTTAGTTTTGCAATCTTGTTTGAAAAAAAATTCAAATTTATTTCCAATTAATATATGGCTGACTTAATATGGTGACCTAAAAATAGACGCCCAATTGTGTTTCCACTTGATGGTCAATAAAGTCTTCAATGTATTATAGTTCATATGAATGTGAACAGCTTAATTAAACTTACATGCCGTTTTGAACATTTTCGACAGCTTAATTAAAAAACACATTGAAACTTTTTCTTCTTTGCTGCTGCTTACCACAATCATTTCGTCCAAGAAGAAAGTTCCTATTATTCACCCTTCGAAGTATGGACTCTGTATAGGGAAGATTCTCCTTTCTTATTGGCTTTTCTCACATAGTCAACTAAAACTTATCTAAAGCTAATCTTTAAGTAAGCAATTCTTTATAACACCTTTATGTTTACTTATTTCTATTCTTATTTTGCTTTGATTATTATTATTATATATTATATTTTATAATATAATTAACTCGGTAAATGTTGAATTAAACAGATTTTTTATATATCGATTGAATTATTATTTTTCCGATAATCGTTTTTTACATAATTTAGTATGAACATTTGACGTATCCCTATATATATTATATATTATAATATAATATATATTGTTATAGAAAATAGCTTAATAAAAGCTATTTAGAGTACTTTGATTTTTATTACAAATTTTAATATTATAAAATATATATTATATTAATCATAAATATATCTTTCGTAACCTGATGTTAAAAAGTGATACCAATAATTAACAAATGGTGTAGCCAAAATCCTCTATTATCATATTATTAAATATTTAATCACTCTAATTTTTTTTATATTATTATGTGTTTATTAGGACCTTCATTAAGTATTAATTTTATTGTGATAAAATTTTGTGATATAATAATTATATCACAATTTTAAATCATGTGTCTACTAACTCAATACTTAACATAACCTTTTCTGATTTATGAACATAAAATGAATGCAATAGAATAATGAAAACAACGAATAATATTGTCAATAAAAAATAATATTCGTTAATTAAACATTTACTATTCATTTATAGATATACAAAACATCGATTGATTATTTATTAAAAAATATTAATACGATTAGTTCTACTTATGAATCCTTGTTGAAACCTCAAAGCGTAATTGCCAATTATTCTTTTAAAAATATTGAAGCACAATGCTCCGAACAAATATTAATTGATCTGCTTAATATTCTATTTCAGCGGAGAGAGGTGGCTCTCGAAACAACCCTTCAAAACTCCCTCGCTTGGGCTATGGCCTTGCTTCATGGCTAGATACCATATATATAGCTATAAGTTGTCATATATATATACGGATTTGATTATAAGACCTCTTTAATAAATATATTCCTAAATATTATATAGAAAAGATATCAATACGTATACTCATATATATAATAATAAGTATATAGTTATATTATATATTCACTCCATACAATATATAGTTTATAGTATAACTATTTATTTTATTTTTATATTCTTTTTATAATATATTTCTATATATATATTATAATTGTATTAATTATTATATAAAATAAAAATTTTTTATTTATTAATATATTAATAAGGTTGTAGGTAACTCTCTGAAGCCTAGTAACGGAAGGACTAAGATGGATAACTCTATATATTAATTAGTTTCACCTCACGTATTCCGTCCCCTCCGACTCTAGATAGTCCGGTAAGGGAGTACCCTACTTCATTTCCATTCTTTGTATATATATTAATTACTTATTAGTGGATTTATTATTCACTATTATGGATTATAAAAAAAAAAAATAATATATTATTAATTAAAGTGTATTTATTATCCCCCTTGGTCTTTATTAATTAAACGAATTGTTTGTGACTCAAATATCCATAAGTCAGCTTGTTTCTATTATTATTTGCACATATTACTGTTTTTGAATTAAAAATCAATTTTTCAAATAAAAGTCACTGTATTTAAAACTATGAGAACATTTTTCTCATTATTAATTGGATTTATGTAACATAATGCGACGGTACGACTAATTAAGGATATGAAAAAATGACAAAAGCTTTCGTTGCATTTGGAACCTTATCTTGTTGTCCGCATTGTAATTACAAATTTTCTTTTTTATAAACTAAAAATAGATTTACTTCTGCTTTTCACGCGGTTATTTGCTTGTAGTGGTTTGTGATTGGCAATTGGGTTTTTTAATTTCTCTCAGGATATCATTTTTTGGATAACATTATATTAAATATATACTGATTGAATATATTTATTTTATTATTTGAGCTTCTTGTGATTTTGAGAGATGCGGAGCTCGAAACGCAAAATGATTACTTGTCTCTCAAAAAAATTCTAAGATATAAGTAATTAAAATTATAATATATTATTATTATTACTTATAAACTCATTATTAATATATATATAATAACCTAATATATCATATACTATATAATACATAGAATATAACTATCTATACTTGAGGTAATAAAATAGATAGAAATGAAATCTATAAATTTTTAGATTATATAATAAAAAGTAATTATACCATAATAAGTGTAATATAATACATATAAAGGTAACAGCTGAATAAAAAATAGGTTCCGAATATGCAACGATATAAGCTTTTGTATCTAATTTATCTATAATTATTATTATTATATTTCTACATTGTATTATGTTATTATAATTATCATAATATATTCCAATTTAAAATTAAGAAGTAAAAATGATTCCTCTATCATTTAGTCAATTATTTGATTAAATTATTTTTGATAATATATATATGTAATATATTTTAATTCAAAAATACTAGATTAATATATATGATGTCAATAATTTATATAAATAATACAAGTCATTTTTAAATATTATTTAATATCGTTATTTAGATTAAATAAAAAACAAGTAGGTATTAATTAAATATACATTTATTTTAACTATATAATAATATCTACAGCAGACAATAAGTAATGTATATATTATGCAAATTAAAATTAATTAATAATAATAATAATAATAATTAATATATAATATATAAATATATATTATTATGATAATATTATATAATTAATAATATATATATATATTATATATTTAATATATAATATATTATATATATATAATTAATATATATATTATATATATATATATTAATATATATTATATATATATATTAATATATATTAATATTAAATATATATACATATATATTATATAATATATATTAATATTTATATATATATATATATATATAATTATATATAATATATTAATAATATATATAATATATATATATTAATATATAATTATAATATTTAATATATATGTA
>JABUQX010032551.1:22500-74437 GCA_015478945.1 Trachelipus rathkii
AGATCAAGTCGTCTATAATCAGGGGGTTGTTGGAGGTGATGTATCTTGAGCGGTTGGGTAGGTGGCTTGTGGAAATATATTGGGAAGGGTGTGAGTAGGTTGGGGTGTTAGTGTTTCCTTTAAAGGTGGAGATAGAAGACGTGGTGGAGAGGGGAATATGTCTAGGTTAGAAGAAAGGTTGAACATATAAGAGTGAGATGTTGGTTGTGTTGGAGATGTGGGGAAAAAGAGTTTTTCCTAGGTAGTGTTCCGGAATATGGGGTGTGTGTATGAGTAAGGGACAAGATTTGAGGAGAAGCCGAGTATGGAATGAGTCATTACTCTCTAAGTTCCCTTCCTTTTAGTTTCCCTCTTCCCTTTCCTTATTCTTGTCTAATTTTCTCTCAAATCGTTTAATATTGGCGCTTGTTGATGGGGTGACCTCTTCTTCCTTTCTTATATGTGCTGTTCCTTAGGGTTCTGTTCATCTCCAACTTTATTCTTACTTTTGATTAACGATCTTCTCAGCTGTACCTCTAACTCTGTTCATTTTTATGCCAATAACTTAACTCTCCATTCTTCAACTCATTCAAATCTGCCCCCTCTTTCGCTTCTAGAGTTGTTTTTCGACTTCATCTTTCCGATTCTATTCTAGCCTATCTGGATGGGATTTCCCGGTGGGGTCGCACCAACCTTGTGAAATTTAACTCCTTAAATACTCAACTCCTTGAATACTCAACTCCTTCAGATCTCTCTCTCTCTCTCTCTCTCTCTCTCTCTCTCTCTCTCTCTCTCGACGACTCTAGCGTCTCACCTGTGAACAACATAAACATTCTTGGTCCTAATATTAACAACAAATTGTCTTGGAAAGCTCACATCACAACGTCTTTAAAGTCGGTCTCAAAGAAGATGGGAGTTCTGTTCAGGTTGCAGGAATTTCGCTCTCCCGAAAAGCTAATCCAATTATATAAGGGTCTTATTCGCCCTTGTATGGAGTACTGTTCTCACATTTGGTGGGGGACTCCGGTTCCACCCTCTTTTGGACAGGGATGAGTCTAAGGCTAAAAGACTAATAAAATGTCCCCTACTTTCTAACTCCCTTGACCCTCTATCCCTGCGACATGACGTTGGTGCACTATCTCTTTACTATAGGTACTACAACGGCAGGTGGTCGAAATAGTTGATCAATCTCACATCACCACCACTGCGACTCCCTCGTAGCACAAGGGGTGCTTTCCTTGCGCACGAATTTTGTGTGAGGATTAATGATTCTAAACTTGCTCATTGTGGTGCCTCCTTCTTTCCAGCTTCATCTCTTTTATGGAACTCCATACCATCATGTGTTTTTCCTGTTATGGGCCCTTTTAGTTTAATATAGATGGTCCCGTCTGAAGTCCACTATATAAGTTAGATTAGGATTTAAAAATCCTAAAACAAACGATGGTTTATTCAACAAACAAGTAACAAAAGTTACCTTTTCTTTGAGAATCTCTTTTTTCCTTTGAGAACTTCATGGAACAGTCTTGGACTTTGCCCAGTGTTCTACCTCACTTGCTCAAAACGTCTTCTTGATTTTTTTTGTCAATCAAGATTCTGCAGTCTTGTGTTTAGCTTGGAGTTTTACCTCACTGGCTTGAAAGTTGCGTTTTCTTGTAATTCGAAGTTCTGGTCTTCTTAGGAGCAAGCAAGTGAGAAGTGAGTCTGAGTGAGAGATAAGAGTAGAGAAAAGAATACTCAACAAGGCAGGAGGAAGCCTTTATATACAATTCTCTTCGTACTTATGTCTTAATTTTGCTTACGAAAATCTTGGCATAAGTACGAACATAAATACTTTTAACTTTTAAAAACAGTTATAATTGAGGGTGCTATATTACTTTCCATGCCAGGAACGGAGTGTAAAAGTATATAAATACATAATATAAAAGAAATAATAACCATCCAAATGTATGCATATTTGGGTGCATTCGAAAATGCGCGCAAACATGTAAAACATTTCAATGAGTAAAAATAATAAAAAGAAATATACAATGAAAATGACATTCAACTACAAGCATATCTGATTATGTCCGTAGACATAAGCACACATACAAATATTTGATTGAATGAGATTACAAAATACAAAATGGTATACATACAAAATTCAAAATGTTATGCATAAAATGAAAGGTGTATTCAAATACAAGTATCTCTGATTATATCCGTAGATATAAGCATACATAGAAATATTTGAATGCATGAAAATGCAAAATACAAAATGTTATACATAATAATTTATGTTAAATATATAGCACATAAGTTTGCTTGGAGAATGTCACTTGATGATGAATCAGGGAATTTTGACATTGGTGATAAATAAAGTCCACTCGTGAATATCTTGATCCATATGAGCCAAAAATAGCGCGTCTTCATTTTGAAGAGAAGCTTTGACATAACTACCCATACTTGAAAATCTTGAAAAAGAACTTGTTGCAATTCTCGTTTGGTATAGAATTTAATGTTCTACAATCACCACATGGGCGTCAATCACCTGCAGCTTTTTTAGGAACGAGATGAGGAGGTGACGACCAGGAGGGATTTAGAAAGTCGAATGATACCAGCTTTGAAAAGAGAATTTTTCGGTTTTTACGATTTTTAACTTTTTTCTTCTATCTGAGTACAGTTATGGAAAAGGAAGGTTTAAATAGGATGATCCACTGAAACCATTTTGATTTTGAAGTGGAAATATGAAGGTAATTCTGGTAGATTGACCAGTTCATTTCAGATCTGATTGCACAATTAATTGAAAAGGAATGAAATGTAGGTGAAAATCTGCCTTCTTGTTTGGCATTTCGTTTTTAATTCATCTTCTTGAGCTTCTGATTGGAATTTTTTATTATAATTTCCCTTCCATTGGTGTCTGGAGACGACTTTCTTGTAGGTAGAAGGAGTCTAGTAAGAAAGAGCAGTGAAGAATCCTACGCCGGGTGTCCGGCGTCGTTGATAGCGGTCACTGGTGAAATGCTGATGGGTTATCACAGACGGCGCTGCGGTGTGTTTACTTCCGGTTAGCCAATTATATGGGCCATTTTAGTTAATTGTTTGGTCGGTCCCGGTTTCTGTAAGGCCTCCACTATTTATAAGTGGTCGAGGAGCGTATTTTTAAAAATCCTAAGCAAAAGGATGATACTTAACAAACACAAAAGTAACAAATAGCCGTCGTTGAGAGATTCTTCTTTTTTCATTCTTTGGAGAATCTTCATGGAACAGTCTTGGATCGGGCCCAGTTTCTACCTCACGTGCTCAAAACGTCTCTTTGGAAATTTTTGTCAATCAAGATTCGGCGTAGCTGGTGTTCTTGTTGGGGGGGGCCTTACCGAGTTTGTTACCTCACTGGCTCGAAAGTTGCGTTTTCTTGTAATTCGATATAGTTCTTGATCTCCAGGACAAGCAAGTGAAGAATGAGTCTGATTATGTATTAGATTTAGAGTTAGAGAGTGAGGCTAATCTTTAACAGACAGCGAAGCCCTTATAACAATTCTCTTCGGTACTGTCAAAATTTTGCGTTCGCACAATCTTGGCATAAGGGTGTTACAAAAAAATACAAATTTAACTTTACAACTAATATAGTGAGGGTTCGATATATAGATAACTATATATATATATATATATATAGGTATAAGTATATGTTATATATAATTATAATATTATATATATTATATATAAGTATATATATATGATATATTATATAGTATTATATATAATATATTATATGATACATATATAATAATATATGTAGTATAATATATATATATTCTATTTATTATATTTTATATATATGTATAATATTTATATATACAATACTTTACACACGTGTGTGGTTATAGATATATATATATATATATATATTATAATCACTATTAATAATATAATAGGCAATACTATATATATATATAACTGTATTAATATTAATAACTATATATATATATATGACCGTTTAACCAGAGGTTCAAGGGGTTTCCACTCCCGTACACTCCCATTAAGTCCTCGAATTTTAAGGTTGTTAAAGAAAATCAGTCGTTTAACAATTATTGAAGGCTTCTCCTCAATAATCAAAGCATTTGAAAGATATTGTTGTCAACTCGAGAAAAACATATTTGTTGTTCGTGAAGATTTCTTAGGTTTAGTGGCTGTTGAAAGCACAAATTTTGAATCTGTAGTGGAGGCAATAATACAAAAGTTGAAATAAATACTGACGTTCTGATTGGACAACGATATATATGCTGCTGCAGTATCAATAAAGAAAAGTTTTAGAGGTCTTCAAACTTTTGAAAATATAAAGCTGGATTTTATTCATATTTGTTGCCCACATTTATATGGAGTACAACAACACATTAGAAACTATTGGCACACTGAAAACAATTTGGCACTATTTTAGGTCACCAAGGAGGACAACTATTTTAGTAGAAAAAAATTAGAAAAGAACTTCCCGGAGACAAAGTAGACAAAACTAACACGAATGGGAAAAAAAACAAGGGGTGGAAGGAAAATTACAATGGATTTTTAATATTTAAAGAAGCTTTTAAAGCAGTTGTTGAAACTTTAGAGGAGCTTGAGATGCATCAAGTTATTGAAACCTTTTTCAAAAATTCCGAATCTTTTGTAATCTCCAATCAACTGTGAATAGGTTCTAAGTTTTTTCTTTATTTTCCTTCACTTTCGCTATTAATTGTTGTTGAAGGAGCAAGTTCATCATTAGTGACAACAACACATATTGAAAATATTATACTTGTTTTAAAAGATTTTTCCACAAAAATGGTTGAAAATATTTCAAACATTTTGGAAGTTGCAACAGAAATTCTGCTTTCCGTTAATGAAGAGATATAAATACCGCTCGACAGAACCAATATAAAATGAAAAGACAAAGAAATTGCGATTCCTTTTATTGATGAATTTTCAAACCAGTTGAAGAGTAGGTTTGAAAGCCATATATCCATACTTATCAATCTATTAAAGTGATCTTCATCGATATTATTGAAAATTTTCAGTACAAATTTTAAATCATATTTACAAGATTATGCTTTTCAACTCTTTCAGCACTAAAGTAACTCCAGAAAGAATTTGTCTGTAACCCCTAAAAGTCTTAAATACAAACTTTCTCAATTCTACAGGGGAGGAAAGACTAACAAAACTGGCTTTAATGTACGTCAATCATAGCTACATAATTTAAACGGAGAGAGTTATAAAAAACACTTTGCTGTTAAGAGAGTGAGAATAATAATTTTTAAAATTTATAAATTAACATCTATTTTTGTATTTTGAAATTACATTCAATGATAAATTAATTTATTCTTTTTCAAGGTGTGTACTATACACTCGTCAGGTACCAATACCATATATATATATATATATATATATATGTTAGATACTGCAAGATTAGTTTGAGAACGAATCCAATATGTCTTACTACTTTATATATATATACGTTATATCATGTATAATAGCTATAGTATTATATATTGTATATATAAAGTATAGATACGTATAATTATATATATAGGTCACTATATTATTATATTGACAGGTAGTGTATATTAATATATATATATATCTAATACTCTAAAAGCATCGCCTTTTACCCATAGTTCCCGTAATCTACAATTCGATGTCTTTTTGGATAATTAAAGTGTGTATATATATATAAGATAGTTATATATATATATATATTATTATATATATATATATTATAATATATATATAATATATGTATAATATATAGATAGACTAATACTATATTATATTCTTAATCTCAACACCCCTCCCCAAACAAATTCTGGTTACATCTGTAATACAAAACCTAGATATTATAATATATATATATTAGTTAAATAATATAATATATATTACTATTATATTAGTACTATATAATATATATATACTATATATATATATATATATTAGTATATCGAAATATATATACGCTATAATCCGGAATGTGTAGTGTGTGAACTGATATCTAGCAATGTAATTTAAGTTTGAAATGTATCCTGAAGATAAGAGATTTTTAATTATTAGTACATGGATTTACCAAAAATTTCTAAACTAAAAACTAAATTTCATGCACCCCTGCTAGACAACCATACAAGGAAAAACCAGATCTAAAAAACCATGAAAGTTTCTTAATTTAAAAATTGTTTCACAAATTTTTTTATGTAATTTCATGTTTGCTTGTTTGCCCCATTCGGTACTTGAATAAATTCTGGCCACTGTAATTATGGATATGTTCTGTTGTGTTGTTGTGTTGTTTCTTGTGTTTGTTTTCGTTTTTTGATTTTTATTGTTTTAAGTTTCTGTTTTTTTTTTTTTGTTATAAAGTTTTCAGTTCTGTCTGGAAATATCCGCTTCTTGCTATAAAATTTAAAATCTGGTTTTCCGTAATTATTAATTTCTACCATAAAGTAACCAAAGGCTTAAATAAAATTAATAATAATATAATATAATAATAATAATTTATAATTAATAATAATAATAATAATATTATAACATATATTAAAATAATAAAATAAAATAATATAATAATAATAATAAATTAGTAATGGATATGAATAAAAAGAAATGATAGATGACTTTCTTTTAATAATAAATTATTATATTATTATTATTATTATTATTATTATTATTATTATTATTATTATTATTATTATTATTATTATTATTATTATTATTAATATTATTATTATTATTATTATTATTTATTATTATTATTCATTATTAGATTATTATATTATTTATTATTATTATTATATATTATTATATTATTATTATTATTATTATTATTATTATTGATTATTATTATATAATATTATTACTTAAAATATAAGGTTTCTTCCTTTCCCATATTATTTTTATTTTATAGTACATTTTAGATAATTTTTAAATTTAATAGTTAACTGCAGTCTCACCACAAAACACTCACAGCCTACATTACACACACACCCTCATATAATATATATTTATAAATATTTAGCTTATATATATATATCATAACATATACTATATATATATATACCTAGTATATATATATATAATATATATAACTCATATATATATATAATATCAGCGCTTAGATTCAAGTTACAAAGTACTTGTACTTGACTGTACTTAGTACATTGTTTTGGATACTTGTACTTTTACTGTTGTACTTGCGATTGGCTAAAATCAGTTGTACGTGTACTTTGTACTTGTACTGAACCTTTTTTACTTGGTACTTGTGCTGGGTACTTGCAAGTACTTTTGGCCTTTTTAACTTGCCAATATTTTTTATTTTATGGTTTAGATTATTCCTACGTATTGATATTATTCATTTTATATATGTATTCTAAATAATTACCATTTTATATTTATATTGGATGTCATATATATATATATATAATATATATTATAATATTATATATATATATATATATATATATATAATATAGCATATATATAATAAATATAGTAATATTATATATATATATAGTATATATATTATATATATATACTTATAAATATATATATATATATAATAATATATAATATGTATATATATATTATATATATATATTATATATATATATACTATATATATAGTGCATATATTTTATATACTATATATTATATAATATAATATATATTATATATGTGTCACTATATAATATATATATATATAATATAATATATATAATATACTAGTATATATAAATATATATATAATATATAATCATCATCATTCATCATCATCATCATCTCATCTATCAATCACTCATCATCGATCATCATCATTCAACATCTAACCACCTTTTTGTTCCCCAGACTGGGGGGGGTAAGGGTTAAGGTCGTAACCATGCACAGCGAACTAGAAAAGCAAGTAGAAGAAATATGACACAAGTCCCGAAAAGAAAGCCAAGCATATCCCCCTATAGTTGAAACACTCGCCTCTGTCTCCCTTCCACCCTAGAGCTTCACGGGCCCGCGACGGACCCTCACTATCGCATCTCGTCAATGTGGGGTTCATCCCTTGGGCCCAGGTGGGCCACAACCATACACCCTCACAAAACCCTGGCATTCACTCCTATTATTATCGCACCTTCTCTCTCGCCCCTTGCCAAACTCACATTTACTCCTCCAGACATTCTTTTTACTGACTCCAATCCACTTTTTCTTCGGTCTCCCAGCCAGTCGGATTTTCCCAACACACTCACCACCTGAATCTTGCGTAACTAAGCCGACTAATCTCCATCCTTGTCCCTCCACATGATGCCAAACCATCTCAACTACTTTAATTTATTTTTTCATTAACAACTTTTTTCAGCACCCATACATCTCTGTAAACATTCATCTCCGTCATCTTTGATCGAATTTCTTTTCAACTAACACGCCCCTAAGATTGGTCATCTGAACACATTGCACTTGTAGTTTTATACCTCTTATTTCAGACCTGTCTCACTACTATACATTAACACAGGTAACAAAGATATCCCTCATGCAAAACCCTACGGCACTCAAGTCTTAGTCTCTATACATCCCTTTACACTTCCACCAATGTTTAATTTAGCCAGCCACCTTCCTGCAATTCACAATCTTCCTACTACATTAGTCGATCGACCGTTCCCTTTCGTCCACACATATAACGGTATATCCTAATATTAAACTCAGTCACTTGTTCAAGCTGTCAACACTTAGCATAACTTCACAACCAAGGACTGTGCCTCCACTCAAAACCATAACCTTTTTCTTATCTACTTACTTTCAAACCCATCCGTTTACACACCCTGCCAAATCTCTTCTCTACCAATCCTCTCAAACTCTCTACAGATTCACCGCACAAACCATTTATATATTATATATTATTACATATATAGATATATATTATATTAATATATATATATATATTATATATATATAATATATATATATTATATATTATATAACATATATATATATTATATATATGATATATATAAGATGGTGATTGTATTGATTTGGAAGTTTTGTAATAAAACAAAGCGTTTAAGGTGGTATAGTTCCGAAGGATTGGAGCAGAGAACAATATTAGCATCCCTTAATTATGGGTAAGGGGAATAAGTGGTTACAGGTAACTGCAGTCCCAGTATTATAGCGATAATTAGTTTATTGAGTTTGTAGGGTGTGAAGTATATATGTGCTGGTATTTTGTAGTTAGAAAGATGTTGCATCGAATGAATACTGAAGAACCTGATTTTAGGAAAAACAAGGGTGCGCGTTTTAAAGTGGTAGAGGAATGTTTGTGATCAATTGGTACATTGAAACAAATGATTTTCGTCTGGGATATTGAAGAGGAACGAAGAATAAATGCATATTTATGGCAGTTTATGGGATTTCGCAACAGGCGTGATCATGGATGTTTAACTAGAAGCCTATGGCGCGTGTTATCTTTCAGTATATGGCGTTGGTCGGAAGCTTACCGAATTAATCAAAAGGTATGAGTAGACGATGGGTGAGAGGTGTGAAGAATATAAAAATAGTCCAAAGTGATCGAGCTTAAATACTAATAGGCGGAGTGAGACAGGGATAGTGATATGTCTCCTTGGGGGGGCGGAAATTTTCAACAATTTCGGTATATATAAATGGCGATACATGAGGCCTAATGAAAGATATTAGAGGTAGGTGGTGACAGGTACAGGTGTTAGAAATGATGGAGAATGGGGAAAAGAGAGTGGAGAGCTCCTTACCTTTTATATGAGGATGATTGGTTTGTGTGTGTGGCGAAAAAATCTGAAGAATTTGGAGGACTGGTTGGAGAGATCTCTCAGGTAGGGTGGTGGTAAAAAGGAGGGGGTTTGATAATTAAACGGTAGATAAAAAGTAAGGTTATTGGGTTGTGAGTGAGGACAGTACCTCGGTGTGAAGTTATGTTAGATGAGGAGCAGGAGCAGCGAAAAAAGTGTCTGAATTTAAATACTTTAGGATATATTTTGTAGGAAAAGGAGCGGATGGATTGCAGAGTGTTATAGGAAGTGGAATGGCAGGCAAGGTGGCTTTGGTACGATTAATCGTTGTGTGATGAATGTAACAGGGGGACTAAGTCTTTGATGCTGCTAGAGTCTGACAGAGGGTATCTTGTTACCCATGTTCTGGTATCTAGTAGTGGGACTAGCCGGTCTTGATTATGTTAGACCCTTTTTTTTTATTTACTGATCAGATGGGACAATCTTATGTAATTATAGTTATTATAGGCTTAACTTAAAAGGTTCCGCTTAGGAGAGTTGTTGGTGTGGAGAGAATGGGCATCACCTAAATAGAGTAGAATTAAATGAAAGTACGTTAGGATGGTTTTGTTATGGTGGAAGGTGATGAATGATTAGATCGTCGGTCGGTTTTTGTTATAACGGATATGTATAGTGGTGAGTCTGCTGGGAACCGAATCGATCGGCTGGAGGACCGAAGGAAAAGTGGAATTGAGTTGCAGGAAAAGGAAATGCGACCTGGATAAGATGAGAAATGTGATTTGGTGCCAAGAGCGAGAAGAATTTTTCAGTAACAGGAGTGACATGGCTGGGCTTCTTGAAGAGGTATGAGGTTGTAGCCCACCTGCAGCAAGGAATGATTCCTACATTGACGAGATTTCATAGTGAGTTTCCATCGCCAGGCTTCCGGGGTCTCGTGAAGCTTAGGGTGGGGATTTTTCCTTGACTGCGACGGTTCTCACATCTAATTGTATAAAGTGAGGGGTAAGGCGGCTTCTTTTCTACTTGCTTCATATCTTTCTACCTACTTTTCTGTTCTGGTGCATGTGACGAACCTTACTCTAGTCTTGGAAAGAAGGAGAAGAGGGTGGTGATTGATGTGATGGTGTTGTGATATTATATATTATTAATATATTATATATATATATATATATATATATTATATATATTATATATATATATATATATATATATATATATATATATATATATATATATATATATAATATATATATATATGATAATTATTATTAATATATTTATTAATTATTAAATATATATATATATATATATATATATATATATATACTATTATTATTATATATATATATATATATATATAATATATATAATATATATACATATATATATAGATATTATATAATTAATCTATATGCAGTTTCATAAGACTTGTACTGGTTACTTGTATACCATGTACTTGTCCTGTGTACTTGTACTTAACAAATCGAAGTACTGTGTAAGCTTCGTACTTGTTACTGAACAATTCTAGAGTATTGACTTTGTACTGACAAAATACTACCCAACCCGATTTATATATAGTATAGTATTATAAATTTATATTATTATAATTTATATATAGTGATATATATATATATATTAGATTATATTTACATGTTATTTGTATATTATATGTATATATATAATATTAGATATATATATTATTATATAATATATATTATATACTTATATAATTATTGTATTATATTATAATTTGCCAAATGCTATTTAGTTATATTAATATTTGTATCGCAATAAAATAAAATAAATAAATTTAAAGAAAACACTAAATTAGGACTTCCTGCAGCCATTATTTTATTAACCATTTCAGAACAAAATACATTTTTTTTTTTTTTTTAACTTCTAAGAAACAACTTTTGTTTTACTCAAGGTGATTATAAATAATGATAATTCATATCTGCAATATAACTATTTTTATATCATTTTATATCATATTATATAAATGTATATTATATGCTTTTATGAAAAATAACTTGTATTTATAAGTGTCCTTTCTAGAACATTTTTACTTTATATGTTCGAGCCCCTAAATGCGCGAGATGTTATATGTAAACACAATCTCTTTTGTAAATTTCTTTTTAATTTAAAAACTAAGTATACATTTTTAGTTATTGATATCATTATTATTGCTGGGTAGAAACTAGTTTCGGCGGAGTAGCAAACTTAAGTGAAAGAAGTCGTCGTCGACTGCCAAAACAGGAAGGCCACTAAGCTATCATTCTATTAGGTTTCTTAACGTAAAAGGAGTCATTACAATATATTTCAAAAGACTCAACAATATGACTTGTGAAGGTGCGGATGAAGAAAAGAGATTACTACCAGCCACTCCTGAGATTTCATATATTAGTGATATTATATATATTATATATATATATAACGCTATGTTATAATACTATATATTAAAGTTATATATATGTATATATATTATTATATATATAATATATATTATCTATATGATATATAACTATTACAAATATATATTATATATATCATATAGTATATATAATAATATATATTTTTATATATATATACTATATATTATTATATATAATATATATATTATTATTATACTATATAATCATATATATATATTAGCTATATATATATACTTATTATATATATATATATATATATAATATTTATATATATATATTTTATATATATTTTCTCTCTCTCTCCTCTCTCTCTCTATCACTTAGTTAATATACTTATATAATAATATATATATATAATATATATATATATAATATATATATATTAATAATATACTATACTATATATATAGTATTATATAAGTATATAATATTTATATTATATTTCTCCGCATAATTACAAAGTGGATTGGTAAACTTAGCCTAAGGGAGGTTCGGTGGGGGAGGAAGAAAGAGAAGAGATATAGAGGAAGAAAACACTTAAAACATTTTCCGGAAAATACCAGGAATGTAACGCTTTGAAAATATCACAATAACAACCGTAATAAATATCAATGATGAATAATAAAATAATATAATAATATAATAATAATAATTAATAATATAATAATAAGTAATAATAATAATTATAATCAATAATAAATAAATAATATTATTAAAATAATAATAATTATATATATATTATATAAATAAAATATAATAATAATGTGTAAAATAATAATGAATATAATAATAATAATTAAAATAATAATAATAATATAATAAAACTCTCAATAATAATAAGAAGAAAAGAGAGAAGAAGAAGAAGAAGAAGAAGAGAACGAAGAAAAGAAGAAGAAGAAGAAGAAAGAAGCAAGAAAAAACGAAGAAGAAAGAAAGAAGGAAGAAAGAAGAAGAAAAGAAGAAGAAGGAAGAATGACTACAGAGAACTACAGCAACACCGACTAGCAAAGACTTACAGTCCACTCAAGGCTAAGTTTAAGTATTTGTTGTTGGTGGATTATGACATATTTAACCCTCTATTCTATTAAGGTTTTGAACCTCCAAAACTGTTTTTACAGAATATTATTGTAGTGTGATCGATTATGTTTGACTGTCACCTGTATAGAATGTTAGAAAATAAAACACCGTCTGAAGTGGTGGACAGCATTAAACTGTTATTACGAAATTTAAGACGATAGTGTTGATCGAGTGAGGTCACCGCCTTAGAACGTTAGAAAATAACCCTCTAAGTGTTGAATACATAAAAATACAAAATATTATGATGTGTGATCGATTGGTGATGTCACTGGCTTAAGAACTTTAGGAAAATAACCCTCCAAGCGTCGTGAACACATCAAAACTGGTTATTACATAATTACCAGCTATTCTGATTGAAGTTGTGATTTAATTGCGACCACCCGACTAAAGCGCTTTAGTGAACAGCGGTAAACTTACCTGCCTAAGTGGGTAAAACAATTTAAATGTCTAAAAAAAGTGCTTAGTGCAATAAACCTTTATCTGTACTTTTTAACATTTATCAAATGATCTCAAGTAGTTCCGACTAGAACTGCCGAGCTGCACGGTAACTGATCATAAAGCACGAATAACATGCATGCCTGTTTTATGATTTCACCTTAATCTATCTATCGTTTTTTATATAAAATTCAAGCATTCGGTATAGTGTTGAAGTTCAGAGACTCAAATTTCCCTTAAAGTGTTTTATCTAACTTTTTTTTTTTTGAATAAAGCGTATGTTACCGTCGTTGTTAGCTATTTCATAAGAGAGACTATTTCCAACTTCTCATGTACATTCAGTAGAAGTGATAAGAAATCCTTGCTATATTGGGTTTGAATCTCGTTGATGACAAAGTTTATGCCCCATTATACTTCGTCAGTTTTTAATGAGTAAGTACATAAAATCCTAATAGGTCAAATGCTGTAATCAATATTTTCATAATTTTATTTGTTATTTGATTTATTTTCTATTAATATTCCTCTCAATCTTCTTGTTTCTAATGAATGTATATCTAATTCGCGTAGTTTCGTTGGTCGTATGACTTACCTCTCAATTTCTGGTATTAATTTTGTTGCCCTTCTATTGAATTCTTTCATTTTTCCTATGTTCTTTAGATGGTATGAACCCAATTAGCATTTCAAAATTGTTACTTTGTAAACTAATTGTTTGTATTTAATTTAAATAAGTTTATTATTTTAAAATTTATATTTTCGAAGTTTTGCCTAAGAGCAATAAAGCTAAGAAGCTTTTTTGTCTCTTAACAGCTTCAGCCCACTCTGTCTTCGGGCCCCAAATTTTTAAATCCCTTTATTAATTCAACATTCCCTAGATCCTTCTCATCCTACCATCGTACAACTTTGATTCTGATCAACCCTGAGTCATCCTCTTATTTTCCTGTCAATCATAAATTCATTTTGCTACCTTCCAAAATGGATAACCTTACCCCTTCGGTATTAGAATTTCAGATTTGCCACGTTTTTTGACCAATTTTACAATCTTATTTCAAATCGCTCTTGAAGCCGAATCTCGGCGAGTTTATAATCCTTTGGTCGACAAATTTATGCGAAGTTTCCAAGTTTCGTGATCATAGTCAGCAAAATTTTCAGAGATATTGACATAAAATATTATCATCTATGTTCCCTGTTTTTAAACTCATTTTAGTTTGTAATAATCAAAAGGGTCTTAACTTGGACCCCATCTAGTCCGAATCCTTGTGGTGACACCCTAAACATCAGCCCATCTGGCACCTTCAAACGATCTTGACAAACAACGACTCGTTCATCGCAGATCCAAATAACCAGAATTTTAAATCCAAAATCGTTAGAATCGGATTTCGAATACCATGAGCTCTAGGCTTTTCCAATAATCTTTAATGAGCGGGATGGTATTCGAATGACTTTTGAAACTAAGGAAAATGACATCAAAAAAAGATTTAGTTATCTACATCGTTAATTGATTAAAAAAAATTCTTGTAAATTTTTTTAAGATGGATCCTATGCTTTCCTTCAAACGCGTTGGGGACATTGTCATTAGCAACTTCGAGTGATGCTTCAGAGGATTGTTGCAACCAATCACTAGGTGTTAATACTGTGTTTAAATCTAATTTTCTGAACACATATAGAAGTTAGTAGCTAATTAGTCTGTAGTTATTCACAGGGAGCTTGACGATCTCCATTTTTGAAGAATGGGAGCATTTTTTAGCAGTTTGAAATATGCGGTACTAGCCCTTCTTGTAAAGACTTATAAAAATATTGTCAGAGTTTTTACTAATATTCTTTCAAAAAATGTAAGTAAATATAAATAAATCTATTTGGTCCAGGTCATTTATTTATTAAAGGGGAGGATTCAATCTTGGGTGGGGCTGGCCCCAGGTTTCAGCCCCACCTTAAAATGGGACATAAAATTCGGAATTTTCAGCCGATTTTGACTATATAAACACCCAATGTAGCTTTTTGCCATACATAAAAGATTTCCGGTGTTTTTCCATGAACAGCTGTAGTCATTCTTTCAGAATTTTCGAATTTTGCATACCCATAATTTGACATAATTGCTATCAACGTCAAAATTTTTTGCAAAGTGACCTTTCCAACTTGAAGAATAGCATAGAAGGGTCCCATTACCTACAATATCTCACCATTTGCTTGTTTTCGATTTTAGTTTTCGGTCAGCGCGCGTGGTCCTCAATTCCAACCCATTTTTTTCTTTTAAAAAGTGAAAAATTTGACAATTTTTTCTTTCTACTGAACCGATCAACAGTCAAAGTCTTTCAGACTAATAGTATAATAAAAATGCAGGTGGCAAGTTTCTGAATTTTGAGTTCATGCTAAAAGTATTTAAGAGATAGATGATTGCTACCGAAATTTCCACAAAAAAATTACGCAAAAATCCGGTCAACCTATTTCGCCTCAACTGAAATGATGCGCAAGATTATATCTAGTAAAAAGATGCCTCTTGCTCGACGCTTTCATACAATCCCTGAAAATTTGATAAAAAATTTGATTGCTGATCGGCAAAGATTAGTAGAAACAAAAATATGGTGCAATTTTTCCATTTTCATAGAATTAAAAAAAAACATTGGCGGGTTTTGGAAACAACTTGGAGAGCAACGCTGAGGCACAAACCTCAAAAAAATTCTGAAAACAAAAAGCAACATGTCTGAGATATGTAAGGTAATGGACCTTCTAGCATATTTTCAAGTTTGAAGTTCACTGTGCCATATAAAATTGAAGTTGATTATGAAAATACGTGTATCCCAAAAACTTGGATGGTTTAAAAAATCTGAAAAAATCTTGAAAGGAGCTACCAGTTCACAGATAAGAACACCTCAAACAACAACGGTTTAAGAGCGGCGAAAAGAAGCCTACCCAATTCCTTTCCTTGTTTTATATTTTGTATAGTCAAAAGTCGATATCTGAAAAATCCGAATTTTTTGTATGATCCATATTGGTCAGGTGGGCCCTGAAAACAGGGATCAGCCTCCTGCCAAATATGGATCCTCTCTCTACTTTACCCAAAATTTGGGATCCTGTGAAAAAAAGCAACCATCCCTCTTTGCCGAATATTCTCCGAGAAAGCAATACAGCTGCTTCCAATGTACCTTCCTATAAGAGTCTAATGTCTCTAGAGATATTTGTCACGAGACACAATAGGATTATCATTTATTGATGCTTTGATTTCTCTTCAGTGTTAAAAGCCACCATTGCAAATATCCTCAAGTTTTACCTCCCTTAAACAAGTTTAAAATATAACGAAATTTCAGATTAACTATAAAATTCTATTTTTTTACAGTTATAAATTCAAAAATAATATTGGGAGAAATGTCGGATAGACAAAAATTAACCTGTCGATTAATATTCTAAAGTTTTAATTAAAATTGCGTGGATCAATAAAAAAAACCAGCAACTGGGGTCTATGACGAGTGGAGAGTTTTGTCCTCAATTCTATTTATAACTAAATAATAAAGTTTTTTTTAGAAAAACACTCGAGTGTTAATTAAACACGTTTAACGAGCAAACGTTCTTCTTAGTTCAAAGAATCCGCAGTACACGACATTGATTAAATTAAAAATAAAAAAAAGCAACAGGATATACGATTTCCGAACGACATTTGGAAATTTAATAATATTAGAGGCTTAAAAAAAGAGGATATCTTTAGCGCAGCCCGCCTACATTATTCCATTATATTATACTTTTACGATTTTCAAATTCCTTTTAACCAATTCCAGTAATGAAAAAAACTCAAAATAGAATCCATCATTTTGCAGTCAAAACCACTTACTTCAAATTTGAAACCTTTTTCGTTTTTTGAACCCCCCACGATATCGTCTATGATCTCGCTCGTTTCGAAGTTCTCGCGTCGACGCATTAACTCGTCAAAATTAAAGGCGACGAGGCATCCATCACCCCCTTCTTCTTGTTTTTCTATTATTCCTCTTTCATTTCCCGATACCCTCGTGAAGGATAATTGGAGCGCCTCCTCTTTTTGATGCTTTCGAGCCACGAGCGAAAAGGTTTGAAGATTTCTAAATAACGAAATCGCCGTGCGGTCAAAATCTTTCGTGCTTTCTTGAAACGCGTTCTTCATTTTTTGAATAACGGGTTTTTCGATCGCGGCGGCGGCCGAGGGGTCTCGATAAATAACGGAGATTATCAAGTGTTTCATCTCCGACGACTCCAAGAAACGTAAATTCTTACTGCGCAGAATGGAAAAATCCGCGTCAAAAAATGTTAATCGGAGAGTTTCCAGGCTGGGCGTTACTTCTAAAAGTTTTTCGAAGGATTTCTTATCGGTAAACCGTATTGCCAGATCTTTTACCTTCGAGAATTTGCTGTGGAGGGGTGGAAATCTCAACGGCTTCCTCGAATTTTCGAACATTACGTTCAATCCTTCCAAATCCAATTTTTGGACGTTAGGAAAGCGGGCGGCGATATCGTTGATGTCCATAACGCTTTCGACGAAGGGATAAAACTCGCTTTGATCACGAGTGTTGGTTAAGTCATCTTTAAGAATTTTTAAGCGCTCTATTTTCGGGAAACAAACGTTGATAGAAACGGAAAAAATCAGGTTTGCGTATTGATAGTCTTCGATGATTATCGTTACCGATTTCAACTTCGGGTAGCCGATTTTTAGGCGTTCGAAGATTAAAATGTACGCCGAGGTTTTGGACTCCGAATAGCGAAGAATCGGCAGCTCTACGGACGTCACGGTTTCGTCAGATTCTTCCTTTAAAACGTTTTTAATCGCGACCAAATAATCTTCAACTGCGTAATTTTCGTCGAAAAAATAAAACGAATTGCCCACGAGCAGATTTCGGAAGTTTACTCGACCATTTCCTTCTACGCATTTCGTTTTAAGATACGTTACGGTCTTTTTTCGGGCTTCTTCGGACATTCCCAAAATTTTCACGAGAGAATGTAAACTCTCGTCGCTCATTCTGGTGGCAGAAAATTGTTCCATCGATAATTCCATTAAATCGCTCATCCCCTTCGTCCACGTTGATTTATGAACGATATTTATTTATTGAAGCCAAACTCGAAGATTTACGACTATTTGAATACTGTCACGAGCGAAGAAGAAGCCGCATTTTTTCCTGTCAAATACTCAATTTTATACATTATAAAAAAATTTAAAATTATATGTTAATTTTTTATATATTTATTTAAATTTTATGGGTTTTAAATTAATCGCTCGCGAGGAATAATATTTAAGAGACCAAAACGAAACAAATCGAGAAACTTTACGAGTCATCGCCGTGGCAAAATGGAAAATGATGGATATATTGAAAATTTTTTAAAAAGAGGTGATGCTCTCGAATCGATAAACGGATGTTCTTCGACAGCCAAGACGCAAGAAGAACAAGAAGAAGAAGAAGAAGAAGAAGGATATTGCAGCGAGCCATCGAAGACGAATAATAGGGAAATGGTTAGGGACACTAAAAAAGCTGATTGGGGTAATAAAAGGAAGAGGAAACTATTGAACAGGGAGTGCCAAGAGGGGCTAAATGGCAAACAAAAACTCATTAGGTTGGAGAACGGCTTTGCAGAGACAGTCGATCAACGCCAATCGATCGAAATGGATAGCGATGGTGATCCCGAAGACGATGGTAAGCAATTTTAGTCGTTTCTGCTTTTTTTTTGTAGTAGATTAAAATTATTTTTTTTATCAAGCGTTCTTATTTTTATCCGCAGAGGGTGAGGAACTGAAAGAGTAATTGCATCCTTGCCAATGTTTCCGTTTTTGCGAATGTCTTTATAAATGGTACCATCCTCCGAGAAGGTGGTATTCGTTTTACGAGAGACACAAACCTGCTTTTTTAGCAGAACTCGAGGCGAGTTTGCGAGACAAGTGGTAAAAAAAATATATATTTTAAAACAATTATTTATTTAATTTAAATACATATAAAAATCTTTTAAAGCATCTACTTAAATAAATAAAAAAATTATATTATTATATATTTAAGATAAAACATTAAGTGCGTATATAATTTTATACACGAATGTACATTTATGAAATTGATTTCTGCGGCAGAAGTTTTGAATTAAATGGCTTTCGGCGAGTAATGGAATTTTCAAATATATCTTCAACCCATCTCGAATTTTTTTTTTCACCATGTGATATGTTTTCTTCAAATTTAGTTTGGTAATAAAAATGGATTTTTTGGTCGTACTCGGGAAAAAGAGAAATCAAAATTCTTAAATTATCCATGGATGTGTAGTCGCGAACTACAAAATCTAGGGACATTTTTTGCAAATCAGAAATGAAAAATTTTTCGCCTAGGCAAAAAAAGAAAACACCGTTGTTTGTGTTGATGTAATCTCGCGCGTGCATGACTAAATTATTTGTTAAGGTCGAGTGATATAATAATTAAAGATAAGCTTGCTAAAGCAAAGAATTCAAGCGAAAAATTCTTGGTTTATTTTTTCTCTAAATAAAATTTCAACTGGCCATGAATTGTTGGGTATTTTATTTGGTTTCAATATTGGATTCGACGCTCAAATTGTGGAGTCTCAATTTAAGATATTTCTTTTTTAACGCCTCTCGTTATTAGATATCTCGCAATGAAGATTCGTCATTTATGTTGAATTACGTCACTATCATTAGATTGTGTGTTAAGGTTCTCACGCTAATCCACCGTAGAGGATAGAGCTTCATACCTGCCTCACTAGGGGCCGATCTTCAGTTCCATCAACCAATACCGCCATAAGTATGAAGAACGTCGAAAATCTGAAAAGAAATTTAGATATATAAATAGTATTAGTAATATTTATATATATATATTATCTATATATAGTTATAACTATAATCATATATATGGTATTAGTCATATATTTATATTAGTGTCACTAAAGATTATATATATTATAGTGATAGTAGCTAGTTTTTCTTTGTATATATATATTAATTATATATTATAGATTAATAAGTTGTGTACCTATATATATATTTATCAGTATTTTATTTTAGGGCTATTCGCCGTGAGTGAAGGTCACTCGCGATTTGACGGTATAATTGATAATTCACTTTTGGAGTTATAAATCAAAATAAAATGAACTTGTGAAGCTTACCTGTGTGTTTCCTGAAGCAGACAAATTTAAGCGAGTTATCGTCGGAAAAGTCGTTTCTGTTTTTGGTGCTTCTAACTTCTTTCACAAACCCTTCGAGTGACATATTTTCCTCTTCGCCGCTGTTGAGAATCAATTTTGAAAAGTCATCCGTTCTCTCTAATAAAGTCCACCACCTATCTAGTTCGAGTTCTCGGTAAACGAAGTATCCAATTCTTTCATCTACTTCATTATTTGTTACGTCGGTGATGAAAAAAAAGCTATTCCTGTCCTGGGTGTTTATTGATTTAGCGAAGTTTGTAAAATTTCCCTTTAAATGGGAATTGTAACCTCTCTTGAAGTTTTTTATAGTATAATTAAATCCTTCGGGCAAAACACCCTTAGAAAGTTTCATTGGTCGGTGAACCTCCTTCACATTTATTCGCAGAAAAGAAACTCTTCGCTCTGTAATCGTGGATATTCCAATCCCGAGTTTTACTGTCACGAAGCAATTATAATTTATTTTTCTTTTTTTATTAGTTGAGAAACACGAATCATGTTGGCTGGTCAATTTTCTTTTTCCCCCTTTTTGCGATATTTCCATCATTGATAACGACGATTCTTTATCCTCTGGCGTTTCAAAGTCTTCGTAAGTTTGCAACCTTACGTGTTTCACTTTAAACGCGTGTAATTTTGAGTGATATATAGAAGTGTTTTCATCAGCATTTTTAAACTCGCGCGCCCAATGATTATAGGGGGTTCCAATTTTTAAAGAATCTGTCAAAACTCTTTATGATCTCTCGTCAGTTGTATTCCCTTAGTGCACCTAGGGATTGCATTTGTCCGATCGAATTTGATTTTAAGATGTAGTGTCAGACATCTTTTTTCAGTTGGTATTTTAAATAGTGACTAGCGCGTATATTTTTCTTTCCTGGATAAATTCTTTTCCTTATGATACGCTGAAATTACTACAATAAATAAGGGATATATTATGTTTCAGCTTTGTTTTATGATATCGAACTTATTCTCAATATATACACATCCGATATAGTGGGTACGTGTATATATGTTTAGGTAAACGTTGCATAAAGATTCCTCTTTATCGAGGAATCTCTTAATGGGTTACTAGAAAGTTGAGGCGCCTTGGATTTTCGTGAGAAACGGTGGTATGGTACACAGTAACACAGCTCTTTCATATACTTTCTCCCATAGGCATGTCTGATAACGTGTTGTTTTGATTATATTTATTGATAGTTTATTAAATTGATGCATTGGTTATTATTGAGTTTATTATTATTATTAGTTATTTATTGATTAATTTATTATTTATTATCATATTATTAATTATATTATGTAAATTATTAATTTTATTATTAATTCAATAATGTTTTTGTCATGAGTTAAGTTAAAAGACATCGAACTATCGTTAATCGAAAAATGTTAGAATACGTTTATTAGACAGCATTATATATCTGTTTAAATAGAGTTAGTAAAAAGGCCTGATGAAAAGTCTCTTGTCCCCATCGGTGCACCCTCCTCTCGCGTCACTTCAGACCGAGACTGTGATGATCCAGATGGTGAGTGGTGGAGGAGGCATACTGTTCTTATTACCATCAGGTCGCGCGCGAGGTTTATTAGAAATTGTTTTATCTCCCGCGCTGTGCTGCCTTTTTATGACCCTTGCTATGAAAATAATGTGCGTCGGTCAGCCGTGGAGTGCTGTTGCTGGCTTCTGCTGTGGCTGTGCTGAGTGCTTTATTGGGACTAATTAATGCGGGGAGACGGAAAAGGTGTGTATAGAAGCTCTTCAGGGTCCATGTTTATAACGCTGTGAATCTTTTAACCGCGCTCAAATCTCCTCCTTCCGAGAAACATAAGATGTTCGCTTCATAGTTCTTGATTTAAAATAAGTGATTTAGTTCAAATTTTAATAAATTTTTTCTAGAATAAAATGGTGTTTTTAGAATTTATATATATAAAGTGGATATATGATGCGTGGATTAGCATTTTTCCGAAAATCGTAATAGAATTGCTATTAATAATTATATATTCAGTCAGCTATTTTGATTTTGAATAGCGTCTACCTAAATATTAAGTGAAGATTGGATATAAAATGCAAGTTCGCTACAAAGCATTTCGTGCAGAATTGTTGTTTCAACTACGTGCTGAGCATCACACATTATCCACATAGTAATGGACTGGATAATGAGGCTCCGGGACATAACGATGTTATATATCTTGTTCAACTCCCGGAATATATCTTAGTATGAACTTTACTTTCGCTCCGCGCGAGGATCTGCCACTGTGAAAAAAGATATTAAAAAATTATCAGGAAGGAAGACACTTGTTTAAGCGCACAAATCACGTTTGAGTTTCTTCTCTTTTGCTGATGGACGTTGATAGATGACATGACGCCTCTCGATGTTATTTTCGTTTATAATTCTTAACGATGAATGCCCATTTTTCCATTTTTGAAAATCCTGTTCGTTTCAACAATTGCCAAATTATTGGGTGAGACGAAATTTCCAAAACCCTTTTCATTCGGTAACGGTAACGATGATCGTATTAATTAAAAAATTTATCCAGAACTTCCATAGTAAATTAACAAACATAGTAATAAACGTCGCTACTTCAGTAAAGTACTATTCGTACCTCTGCTGAACTTCTTCGAAATAGATAACAATAGAGAGTAGTATACCAACGAAGTCATTCACATACCCTCCTGTACCTCGGTGACTTCACACGCCCAAGTCTCTTTCTTTCGAGAAGCAAGAAAAAGGCTGTCTGAAAGGCATATGGAACTAGTGAGTCGGTGTGATTCGGTAATAGCTATATTCGTTGAAAATTTTGATGATGACATGCTAGGAGTATACAGAATCCGGCGGCGAAACAAAGGTGAATCATTACACTTGGATCAGGCTCTCCACTCCGACAACATTTTCGTCAGCTTAAAGTGTTTGCGCTCTACGACGACAAAGCAACCGAAGTCTCAATCCAGTATATATAAATACTCTATTGGACTCCAAATTGTCCTAGGGTGTAAAATTAGATGGGAAAAGTTCAACGATTATGAATTTCTCGAAAAATTTATTTGAAAAAAAAGTTTGCCTATATACATAATTAAATTATGACAAGTATAATATATAGCTAAGTAAATATATATATATATCATATATAATTTATTAAAACGATTTTCGTTTTGCATTTTACTTATCCTAAACCTTAAGGCATATTTGTAATTCTATATTTGACTGGTTCATTGTATGTCCCGGAGCAAACTGAAGTATTATTATTGTTTTGGTAAATTTTCGTGTATAACATCGTTTAACACAAAAAGTTAATTACAAAGTAAGTACCAAATAATTCCTATTTCGTTTTTTAATATGAATTAAAATTAATTATATTATAATATTTTTTTCAAAATTACCTATCTTCAAATTGTTTTATGAAATAGTTAGGGCCCGTTCGCGCGTGAGAGACATCCTTTATCTACGACAGCTTTTGAACGCATATTCAATAAGGCGACAGGCCGCTATAGTAATTAGAACATCGAGCAGCGGTGTTTCTTTTCAACCTCTCGCGCTCTCTGCGTTATTATTTTTTGTCCAAATCAATGTCCTTTTGGTTACATTGCGAAACTCCTAATCGAGAGCAGAAATTTACCAATCCTCCTTGATTTCGAAAGATGTGTGTCAATGCTTTTCAATTGCCGTTTTTTTCAACTCTTTTTCATCTATTTTTCATCAAGAAACATTTGAGATCTATCACCTCCAAAGAAATTTTCCTCATCGATGGAAACGTTCTCGACCTGGATATAGTTATTTGAACGTTTGTCAGGAGAAGATACAGAACAGGATAGCCCGAGGCCTTTTTTTCACAAACCTTTCGCTCTGGAGACCGAGTGACTGTGACAAACAGCCGCATATAATAATTTAGAAAGGTATTGAGATTCCTACGCCAGTTATGCGTAACCATCCGGAATGTATTTTTACGCTAGGTGCCGAATACTGGGCTAACGCTTCTTCTGAACCAAAGATCGCAATTAGTCAATACGCTTAATTCTGAATACCTTAATATTAATGCTATAAACGATGGTTTTGACTTTCACCATAAAACCGATGCTTAGGTGGTTAGGGAGTAATGGAACCTTTATCCGAAAATTAACACTTATAGCCATCAATCACAATTGACTGGAACAGTAATGAACGAGTGAATATCTTCGACGTAGCAAAAGCTTTTCCTAATTTAATCGACTTTGCGATAAAATGTCGATGCGGTACTTTCAACAACGATGATCGTAATAGGTTGACCTATACGATTGTTATCTGGAAAAGAGAATGGTTGCGTGAAATCAAATGAGAAGGTAAAATGGTCGGCGTAGATAGGATTCCTAGATATTTCAGTTTTTAAAAAAGGCGAAGACGAACGATCGAAACTTACTTCTGCTGCAGGAGAATAGTGACCCGGAATTATCAGTACAGTTGGTGCACAGATGACGAGCGCTTTGTGCCAAATTATTATACGCGCACTTGTAAACCATCCATTAGAGACTATAACATAAATCAGCACGAAATAAATTTTTAAGCGTGCTACCAATACATCGCCGCAAGTCACATCGGAGATCGAATAAATAATTCAGCTTGCTTAATAAAGACATCCTGGCATTACGAAACCGATAGTAGAGATTGTTTTATGTAGAATTGTTTCGTGACTATAGAAAGGAGGTTGTTTCCCGCTTACCCTTCGTAAAGAAAATCTCAAAAGCATTATTAAAAAAGGATATTTCGTCGTTCGTTTTACCAAAAACTCTCGTTGTAGCCGTGAAGTTGAAAATAAAAGACTATTGAATGGACCATTTAAATCATTGAAAAGATCGCAGCTTTGCGAATATAAACCATACCGTCCGTCCACTCTATTGATTTTCGGTAATTTACCTTATGTTCTCTGGTTTTGATCACGCTTGCAAAATAGTATTTTTTGATAAATTTAATCGCTAGTGACATATATAACGAATTGTGAAAAATACTGTATACATAATGTTGAGTTGATACAGTAAGAAATGAGTTAGAGTACATGAGTTAGCGTAAAATAGAAGTTCAAGCGTAGTAAGGATAAACCTAGGTGTTTGGAGATACAACTCTATTGAATTCTACTGTGAATTATATGCTTTGTCTGTTAGGTATCTGGATTTATTTTGTATAATTGTGTATATTATTTTATATCAAGGCACTCTGGTTATAAAATAATTTTCTTACAATAATTTTTTTTTAAAAAATTTCATAAATTTAAAAAAGTTTATATAAAAAATATAAAAAGATGTCTGTAAATGAAGGCCCAAGGAGTTATATTAGGTGGCAAATGGTTTTTATAAACTGTTTTAGTAGATAATGAATTGATCCATATGTATTTTGAGAATTTCTTTTGAATAGTTTACCATTGGATATATATTTATTCGTTATTCGCATGTCCCATAAATAAATTGACAAAAATAGAGTAAGGCGCGGGTGCCTGCGGTGCGGTTTGTTCCGACTGGCCTTATTTGTGCGGAGGGCGCATCGGGGCAGCCCTGGTGTATCCCAAATATGACCTAGGGGAACATAATATTAGATTTCTGCTCTATATAGGAAGGGTAACACGGCTAGAAAAGGTAGATTGTATAAGAGGCAATCATCGTCAGGGAAACATCCTAGCACTTATCTTCTACACACCGTGCAAGTGTTATGGGTAAGTGTAGTGTCTAATGGGTGGAGTGATACAAGTGTAATGGCTGTGTAGTGTTATGGAGAGTGCATTTTGTTAGTGACATAAGTTGGGGTGTGTAGATAGTGTCATAGTTATGTTGTTAAGAAATCGATGTGTGAGTGTAGTGATTCTTGTGTTGTGTATGTAATCTGGTGTAGTGTTGTGTCGTGTGTGTGGTAAATAGTGATAGTGTAATGTGATGTGTGTGGTAGTTTCATAGTGTGGTGCGGTGCGGCGCAGTGTTATTAATATTAATAATAAAATGCTGTATTATGACTTTTCATACTTTTACTATATATATAATATATATATAATTACTATATATATATTATATATATTTATATATATATATAATATACTGTCCACGTGACGCTTTAACTATGTGATTCTAGTTGGTCGGCCCCGTGGTACTCTTTCTCTTCTCTCTCTCTCTCTCTCTCATATATATTTATATTTATATATCACATAATATATAATATATATATTATAATTATATATTATTAGTGTATATAATAGTTTAATATATATATAGTTTATATTATAATACAACGCATAAGTCAATGTTTGTGGATTTGCATGAGCAGGTTTGGTTAGTGGGTTGACTGGGAAGTCTCGATAGATATTTTAGTCAGATAATATTATTATTATTATTATTAATTTATTATTATTTTATTTTAATTATTTTATTACATTCAACTATCTATTTTTTTTTAATTATAGTTGTCTTCTATTATTATTAATAGTATTTTTTTTTATAAACATAATTATTAATTATTTATATATTTATTATTATTATTATTTATTAGATATATTATTTTTATTGATTATATTATTATTTTTTAATTATTATATATTATTTTTTATTATTATTTAATGTTAAGTTTGCATGAGCAATGTTTGTTGGGTTGACTTGGGCAGTCAGTTGTGGGGTCGTGGGTTGACTGAGGACAGTCTCGCTACAGATGTTCGTTTTTAATTGTCTCTATATTTTAATTATTATTATTTAATTTTATTATTATTTATTACATCATGATAATGTAATATTATTTCATATTATTATTTTTATTATTATATATTATTTTAATTATATTCTATAATAATTATTAATTTTTATTATTATATATTATTATTTTTAAAATGGAATCATTCTTCATACTTTAGAAACATGGCTTTGAACTGCCAAATCGAATGCTGAAGACATGTCCACGTGTAGTTTAACAAATATTTTTTTCGCATTGTATTATGTATTATTTTTGAACTAAAAAAATTATTAGATAAATAAATTTTCGTTATTATTTATAAATATTATTATCCTTTATATTTTTTATATATTATATTTTTTAATAATTTATTCTTATTTATTATAAATTATTTTATTACTATTATTTATATTATTATTATTATTAAATTCGGTGTTAATAGCATTTTTATGGAGCAATTGGAATATGCTTGCAGCAGCCTCCCTTCTCTCTCTCTCATTACTCCAGTCACGTGTATCTCAATATATAATCTCTCATACTCCATCTCTATCTCAATTATCGAATTCTACTCTCTCTTCGCTCTCTATCAATCTCTTCGTCTCGTTCTTATCATATCTTCTTCATCCTCCTCTCTCACAATATATATTCGCTTCTTTATATATTATAATAATATATATCTATATATAATATATAATATGAAATAATATAAATATATATATATTTCTATTTATCTATATTATATATTATATATAAATATATTTATATATATATGATTTTATAATATATATATATATATATTATTATATATATTATGTATTATATAATTTTTAATTATTATCTATAAATTTTTATTTAATTTTTTATTATTATTATAATTTTATTATTTCATTTATTATTATAATTAATTATTTTTTATTGGCTTCGGCAGCTTACTTGCCCTGATCAAATACAAATCATTCCCCCGATCTCAACATTTTAGATTGGTGGACTTCCAGGGTCTTAAATTTGGCCCGGAGGTGGGTTCGATTCCTTTGGTGGTATAATTTTTGATTTATTGAACGGATAGAGCAAACGGATGAAGCGATAGCTGAGTGGTAGGAGGTATTAAGACGATGGAGGGACGGGTTGGGACGTGAGCATGAACGTGGCGCAGGTGTTGTGGTATGTGTTGTGGTGTGTTGGTTGTGTGGTTGTGTGGGTGGGGCGTGTGTGTGTGGGCAGATGAGTGGGCGGCGGGAATGGCGGGACGCGGGCACAAGAGAGGGATGGACAATAACGGCGGAGCGGTGCTGCCTTACGGTTCAGTGGTGGGAACGCGTAGGGCGGAGCGGAACGCGGGAAATATTGGCGCCTGCGGGGACGGCTACGCGGCGGGCTTTGGGCGGCTGCGGTTTCGCCTGCCGGGGTGACTGAGGGTATCGATGAAACTACAAAGGTTAGACTAAAGGGCTAAGACTAAGACAGAATCAATTATCGGTGGCAAAAATGAACCCATGAATCCGAAAAAACTTAGGGGGGGTTATCGGGGCACTACGTATAAACGGTTGCTTAAACGCAACCGTTTAGGCGGCGCTATTTTTCTATTCGGAAGGGCGGCATTAATAGGGTTAGCAGGAAACATAGAGGATGCAGATTAGGGTTGCAAATATACGGTGCCAAAAAGGTAGCAAAAAGGTCAAGGACAAAAAAGGTAAGGAATCAAAGGTAAATTTTCTGTTTAGGGACGTCAAAAAGGTCAAGGTCGGGGTGGTCCAAATATGGACCGTAGTCCAATATACGACACGCCCTACTATTTATATAAATATGATATTAAAAAGTTTTTTATATTCATTATAGTTCATCTTATCATATATTTATTTATATATAATTAATATTAATATAGATTATTTTATTATTTTGTTAATGTTGTTTCACCACATGACTCATTCGCGAGTCTATCCGATCGGATTGGTCTAGGGGAAAGTATATTGTTAGGTTTCTTGATCGTGGTTGCAAAGATATTAAAAGGGTGGAGCCTTGCTTACAGCGAACGAGTCGGGTAGCTGGCACCTGCAGGCGTGGTTTTTTCACAATACCTATGCGCTGCTCTCAAATGCGAGGGAAGCATGAAAAAGAGTGATTTGTTGTGTGCTGTTCTTATTGTATGATGTTGGCATTAGTTTGTCACGTGATGTGGTATGAGTGTGTTTGCACTATGGTTACTGCATTAATCCATTATGTGATCCTACTAAGACAATTTTTGTCCCAATTTGTCTTTTCAAATTCATTTAATTTTGTTTTAACGTATTATCCACTAATTTCGGTTGAAAAAGTATCCATATTCCCTTACCTCGACCCCTATAATGAGTGATTCGCAACCTGTCGTTTAACTGGGAAAATATTATCTGGTCTCTGGTGGACTTAAACAAGGTTTTTAGAGAAAAAGTACACAGGAATAGTAACAGGGACAATAGCGGCATCATTCGAATTATCCAAGTTCCCAACGATATGACGTATTTTACAGAAAAATAGTTTTGGGCAAAATTTATGAGTTTTTTCCTGAAACATGTTTGTGAATTTTAAAAAACGTTCCCAGCGTATGTTAAAAATTATTTCTGAAAAACTTAAATAGGAATACGTGGGAAAGCACAGTGGACTATCCCCTAATTATTGAAACATTTCCCTAATTCGTAACGCCACGTTTAGAAATTAGGGGATAGAAATCCATTTTGTGACTAGAGATAGAACAGCTTGTGGGATGACTTTTGTGGTTTTAACAATTCCTAAATGAAGCACTGCGAAACTCCGATAAAATACGATAAACTTATACATATGCCCTCCGCCTGTGAACTCTTCTCTAAATTCACACGAACAAATGCGGTAACAACCCCAAACAAAAAATATAAAAAGTTTTTTTTTGCACCCGGGAAATGTCGATGCTAGGGATATTTGTAACCTTGTGTACCTTTCCCCTTTGCTCGCACGCCTCGAGCTGAATTTTGATAGTTTTTTGGATAAAGATAATTTGAAAAATAGAAGAAAATACAAATTTTCGATAGAAAATGGGTTTATATTACCCGACACGTTATGTCGAGATTTACTCAAATGCACTAACTTAGAAGACTTGATAATAAATTTGACGGGTACAAACGGAAAACGTCTCATCAACTGGCGGATTAAAACGGCATCTAGTAAAATGCATAGAACTTTGAAACGAAAAAGACCCATGTCTGAAGATTCGTTAGAAATCGTAAAAAAGCACAGATTTCTCGTGCGCCCAGAGGATAACAAAGGCGCCTCCTCCTCCGTTTCTCGAGTGAATGAACCATCAATTGAAGAACGAAAAGAAGAGTGGGAGGAATTTTTTTATTGTTGTAGCGTGACGTGGAGAGCTTTTCGAGCATCTTTCTCAGGAATTTATCTTTTTTTTATTATCTTTTTTTTCTCTCTCGTGGCGTTTTTTTTTTTTCCCTCTTGTTTTTTTTCTCTTAGTATGTAGACGACATTAAATAACGTTTGTCAATATTCTCCTAACTCCTAGAAAATTTAACTGATTATTTATTTCCATTTTTTGAAAGCTTTTTTCCTCAAAATTTACTCGAATTTCACGTAAACAATACCGCGTGACTTGATAGGTGTTTTCACTTCGAACGCCTAATTACTTTCCAGAGGTAGAAAAATCTCAGCGCAGTCGACAATAATTTGTCGTCAGGAAGTCATTTATCGAATATCGAGAAACAGAGGTTGAATACAAAATCTAACATATCATTCATCATCGTCATCATCATCATAATTAATATTATAAAATATTAAATTAAATAAATTTATTTTTTATAAAGTAAAAATATAGCGTAGTTACGTTGTTTTTCTTTCACTTCACTTAAAAAGAAATTATTTATTTTTTATTTTATAAAATGAACTGAAACTGAATTCTTGCTTTCCAAACAACCCTTTTCAAAGTTTATAATTAATTGAATTAATTTTTTTATTATTTAATCTTAGTAAAGATATACCCTACAAAATATTTTTTCATTATATAAAAGTGATTTTTTTTGACCTTGAACTCACAATCTTATTTCAATTTTTAAATATATTTTATTTTGTTGCACATATTTTAATAAACCATTATTTTTTTCAAAATTTTACAACGTCTTCAATATTTATTCGTATTTATATGTACACTAGTGGCCCGTCCGTTGAGAAACTCATTTTTACCGACGCTTCGAACTATATTCAAATAACCGAAGAGCGCCGCCATAGGTAAAGAACATCGCAGAGCGTTCTTTTCAGATCCTTTCACGCGCTCGCGTGAGTATTAACGTTTGTGCGCGCAGAAACAATGTTCTCTGGGGGAACTACCCGACCTCTAAAGTGAAAGCAGAAAATCTGTACGAACCTCCTCGTATTCGAAGATTTGTTTTTTCAATCTTTCAATCCTGTTTTTCACCTACTTTTCATACTATTTTTTACATCAAAGAACATTTTTGAGATCTTCCACCGCCTCCAAAGAATATTATTTTCTCATCGATGGAAGTTCTCGACCTGGATAAAGTTTTTAACGTTTTCGGAACCTAAAGAGAGGATCCGAGCCTTTTCAACCACCTCTCTTGACGGCGTACTGCAAAACGCCCGCTAGATAATTCAGAGTTCTTGTAGATCCTCTAGCGCCATAGCCGTTAACCATTCCGCGGCGAGATAATGTTACTGCCGAATACTGGCTACTATTTCTGTTCCAAGGATGATATGACTATTACAGAGTTCTGAATTATCTCGGTTAATATTCAAACTATAAAACGATGGTTTGGACTTCAATACAAACGATGCGGGGAAATTAGACCGTTAATCGGAAAATTGACAATTTAGGTCCATAATCGAGCAGACTGACGGATAATGAATACGAGTGAATATCATCGAGTATGGCCAAACTAGCTATTTCCTAATTTGTGTATATATAGCATGCTTTATTTGATATATTATGCTTAATTGGGTATATTATTTTCAATGGACATCAATTAATAATACTACAATTAATCTAGTGCCGGGAAAAAAAGGCGGTGGCGAAGAGTCAGAATTGAGTAATATGCCGCGCGATACGTAGTGGCTTTCCCTTGAATATATCCAGATTTTAAAAAAAAGCAAGACGGAACCGCGACATCGAAACTACTTCTGCTGCAGGAAATAGTGACGGATTATCAATCACATCGTTGCACGATGACTGACCTGTGGACAATAAATTGATTTATCTGCCCTTACAAAATCTTCCACGTTACAGAAGTCTTGCAGATACTTTTAACGGTTTTACCATAATGCGCTGCGCAATTTCATCGATTCGTTCGAATACATCAATTGTCGCTTGCTTAGATCAAGACCGATTTGGCGGACACGATAGTAGGAGAGTCGTTTTCTTAAAATATTTCGACGATAGAAGGATTGATTCCTGGCTTACCCGTCGTTGAAGAAACTAAAAAGGAAATTTCCCAAAGGACATTTTCAGTCGTTACGGCTTTACCAACAACTCTCGCTGTCACCATCGGTTGATAGTTGCCAACTGAAAAGACCAATATTTTGAATGGGACAATTTAAAATATAGGTGAGAGGATTCGAAGCACTGGCGAAATAAAACACGCGAAACGCCTAGGCCAGATGTGTCGGAATTAATTCCGTTGATTTTTGACACCAGTTGGATTAATAATTATTTGATGAATTCCTATTCGTTTAGAGACATCATATATAGATTGATAGGTCCCTCATAAGTGCCATATTGCCTCGCTTTCAAACTTCCATCTAAGTTTTTGTTTCTAACGTATTCCATTGACCGATTTCGTATGGAAAGACCCTCCATGTTCTTACCCCAAAGGCTAGTATGTGAGAATACGCCAACCTGTCAGTCATCCCCGAAAATATTATTGGTCTTAGGACTTTAAAAACTCTTTAGAGAAAAATGTACAAGTAGGAAAGTAGAGGGACAAATTAGCGGTATAATCTCCCGAATTACGAATAAGAATATGTACCGATTTTTATAGGACTTAACTATTTTGACAGAAAATACACATTCTGTCCTTTCCCGCGTGTTTTGAATAATTTAAAATGTACCGCTTCTCACAATATAGGCGCAAAATTATGATGTCGAAAAAACTTAAAATGAGGGAGAGTTATCATTACAGTGCGCTATCCCCTTAATTATTTTAACAGACAAGGTTTCCCAACTTTAACCAAGCTTTGGAAAATTATAGGGGACGAAGAATACATTCCTTCTACTTCAAGGAGATAGAAACTCTTTGGAGAGACTATATATAAGTTGCCTTTAAGAGCTTCGAGAAACTCTCGAATATAGATTATTTATCATGGTAGTCAAGTGATGATTTGTTCAATGAGAGCCGCAACCGGTGGTACAAAAAATAGCCAAGCTTTCGGTTTTGCATCCGGGAAATTGTTCGATGTTAGGGAGGATTTGTGGTAAGCATATCGTGGGCCTTTTGCCCCTTATCTTAGAGACGGCACCTCGGAGCTGAATTTGTTAGCTTTTTGGATAAAGCATATTTCAACACAAAAAGCAAAAAAAATACACATTATTCGAATTATGAAAGATGGTCTTCCCCATTTACCCGAAATGTTATTCGTGAGATGTGAGTCGTAGAATACAGCTATATTTATAATAGACTTGATAGTAAACTTTTGACGTGTATTCAACGTGAGAATCGTTCTTCATTAAATGGCGGATTAAAACGGCATCTAGTAAAATGCAAAGAACTTTGAAGCGAAAAAGATCCAATTTTGAAGATTCGTTAGAAATCGTAAAAAAACGCAGATTTCTCGTGCGCCTAGAGGATAACAAAGGCGCCTCCTCTTCCGTTTCTCGGATGGTTGAACCATCGATTGAAGAACGAAAAGAAGAGTGGGAGGAATTTTTTTATTGTTGTCAGCGACGGGAGGAGCTTTTCGAGCATCTTCTCAGAAATAGTAATGAAACGACATTAAAAACGTTTGTCATCCTCTTCCTAGAAAAATTTGACGATTTTTCATTTTTCGAAAGCGTTTTTCAAATTCTCGAATTTCACGTAAACAAGTACCGTGGCTTTAAAAATATTTCACTTAGAACGCCTAATTACTTCGAGGATGAAGAAAAATTCCGCGCAGCGAAAACTCGTCGCCCGAAGTCATTACGAATAAGAGAAAGAGGTGAAACAAAATCATTATCATAATATAATAATTTGTAAAAAATACTTTATTTTATAATTAAAAATATAGCGTATTATGTGTTTTATTTCACTCAATTTAAAGAGAAATATTAATTTATTTTCATTTTGGTACATAAAGTAAAAAACTAATTATTTTTCCAAAATTTACTACGTCTTCAAAATTTATCTATAAATAGTGGCACGTCGCGCGTAAGAACTCACTTATTCCCGCTGCCTCGAACTAATTCAATAGCAACGCGCTGATATTAAAAAGAACACCCAACGGCGTTCTTTTAAATCCCTAGCGCTTTTGTATATTTTTTTTCCCGAAATAAAAAATGTCTTTGGGTACAATACCAGATCTAACGAAGCAGCAAATTTACGACTTACTCAATTTGGAAGATGTATTCAATCTTTCATGTGTTTTTCACAACGAAACTTTTGAGATCTATCATCTACAAAGAAATTTTCTCATCGATATGAACCTTCTTGACTTTGATAAGTTTTTAACGCTCTCGGAAATAAGGAACGAACCGTCCCTTCTCACAATCTCGCTTCAACGCGTACTGAAAACGCCCTATAATAATTCCGAGTATGGGATTCCTAAGGCCGTAGCATTATCTATCCCGGATGATTTTACCGCCGAATACGGAGCAAGTTTTCTGGCCAAGCTGAATAGCGCGTACACGTATCTGAATACCTTAATATTAACTATAAACGATTGTTTAAATTTCGATGAAACCATGCGGGAAATGGAACCGTTATTTAAAATAAGCTCGTTAAAAATAATTACCACTAACGGCAATGAACGAGTGAATATAATTGACGTCATGAAAGCTTTTCCAAAATTAATCGACTTTGAAATAAAATGTCGATGTAATACTTTCAACGATGATAATGACCATAGTTGCGGAAAAAAAAGTTGCAAAAATGAGAGAGAAATTGACGGAGATGGATTCCTGATATTCGGTTTTAAAAAAGCGCTAGACGAACGATCGAAACTACTCCTGCTACAGGAAATAGTTACGGATTATCAATATATCGCGCACTATGATACCGTGCGTAAACTATTATTGCCCTTACATCATCCAATAAACAAAATCCGCATATATTTAAACGGCTACCATAATCCCGCAATCATCGACGTAGAATACATAATTCGCTTGCTTAATAAGGCCGGGATTGAAACGACGGTAGAAATAATTTTAAATTTTTCGACGATGGAAGGCTTGTTTCCCGCTTACCCCTCGTTGAAGAAATTGAAAAAGAAATTTCCCAAGGATATTTCATCGTTTGTTTTACCAAAAACTCTCGTTGTAGCCGTTGAAGTGGAAAATAGAAGAATTATCGAATGGACGTTTAAATCCTTGAAGGATCGCACCTCTGATTATGTACCACCACCACCACCATTTGAAATAATTACCGACTTTGACACGTTTGATGTTTTGTTTTGTGAATTTATGGATCAAGATATAGATGTTATCGAGATTCCTATATTGTCTAGTTTGTCTTTTAAATTCATTCAGTTTGTTTTAACGTATTTAACTCGTTTCGTTGAAAAGCCCCCATCATTCATATACGACTATAAAGAAAACCGCACCTTCCTTCATAAAAATATAATGTGGTCTTGGAACATAAAAAATTGTAGAGAAAAATTACGCAGGAAAATACATGACAATAACGGATATCTCGAATTAAGAATCAACGATATGAACGATTTTAACGAAATATTTGAGCAGAATTTAGAGTTTTTTCCTGAATGTTTTGAATTTAAAAACGTCCACGAGTTAAAAATTATTCTGAAAAACTTAAATAGGAGAGAAAAAATTTACGTGCGTTATCCACTAATAATTGAAACATTTCCCAATTTAACGAGGTTAGAAATTAGGGGAAGGAATACTTTACTAAGAGATCGAAGATTTGGGAGAGACTCTTCTACGTCTACCTTTAAGAAGTTGCGAGAACTCGAAATAGATTATCACCAAGGCTCGATTGATATTTTTACAAGAACCACAAGGGTAGAAAATTTAAAGCTCTTTTTGCATCGGAGGAATGTCGATGTTGGGGAGATTTTTAAAATCGTGGGCCTTTCCTCTTCAGTCGCGCGTCTCGAGCTGAATTTTGATAGCTTTATGGAAAAAGAGAATTTTAAAAATAAAAAATACAAATTTTCGATAGAAGATCGTTTTAAATTCCCTAAAATAACGTTTCAAGATAAAATCAAATGCAACAACTTAGTAGACTTGGTAATAAATTTGACCGGCGCTAACGGAGAACACCTCATCAAATGGCGGATTAAAACGGCAGATAGTATAACGAATCGAACATTGAAACGCAAAAGACCTAACTTCGAAGATTCGCCAGAAGTTGTAAAAAACTGCAAGATTTCTTAAAAGATAAACAACGACAAAGAATTTGCCATCCCACTTGTCGAATGGAAAAGTATCATCGATTTGAAGAACGAATAGAAAGAGTGGTGATAATGAGTTAATTTTTATTGTTGTCAGTTCCGCGACGTGAGAGGAGCTTCCGAAACATCCTTCTCAGGTAATAGCAAAATGAGACAGACCACTTATAATAAACATTTGTGTACATCTACCTATTACCTATGAAGACTTTGATCGATTTTTTCGTTTTTTTTCAAAAGGCTTTTTTGAAATTATCAAGCCAACCATAATAAAGTACTTTATTTATCTTATATAATATTTTTATCGTATATCTGCGGATTTCTCAAAGTGTATACTCACTTAGACCTAGTTACTCCGTAAGATGACAGAAAAATCCCGTGCGACATGACAAACACTCTTCCGCAAAGATAGTCATCTGCGGAATACGAGAAAAGAAGTGAAACAAAAACTATCAATCATTATATATTTGTATAAAGATTATACTATATTTTATATGTATAAGATTTTATAAGTAAATTGATATAGGCGTATTATATATGTTTATTTCACAGAATCACTTTCTCTGTAGTTCACAATAACTAAATAATATTTTACAACACTCGAACCAAATAAATATACGGTCGAGTTAGGTGTGTGTCCGATTTCCGCATAAAATATTCTTTCTGACTTTTTTGGACATACGACTTCCCAATTACGCTAATTTTTTGTAAAACTCTTAAAACTGATGTTCAATTCCCGATATTGTACGTCTATACAGCTCTTAGTGGATTGCTTCGACTTCAGTAACTGATATACATCGGATAGCATCTAATAGTGCAATCTTCCGTAAAAAAAACTTCGTTTATAAAATTTTTTAATGAATCTTTCTTCTTTAGGTAATTCTTTATTTTGCTCGCCTTAGACCTTCCGAACTTATTTCAGTGTGCGCTCTTCCCGACTAACCCGTGCGACTCATATGTCGGGTCTAACGATAGTTTGGTTTCATACTCAAAGGCGGGTAAGCTCGAACGCAGTAAGGCAAGTTTAATTATTTGTCCCTTCGTAAAGGTCACTATATTCATAGCGGTTCGCCTTATGGGAATCGAAAGCGATCTGAAACGCTCTTTTAATGGGCCATTTTTTTAAGCTTCTGAACTATCGTCAAAGGCATGATTAATGACGTCATTATAGTGACAAGCTTCGATTCGGAACTAATATAAAGTCGAAGTCCTAAGTTGCAAGATCTGGCCGATTAAATCATTAATGTCGATTTGAAAATTTTTGACTCGATTGTTTTCTTTGGAAAAATTTAGATTTTTGTCACTCTTGCAATTTCGATTTATATTAGTTCCTCTTTCAAAGAGCGTTATCTATATTCCACCCAACGATATGTTTTACGCTCCTTCTAAAACACGCGTATCGCGTTATGAGACGTCTATGGACTTCGTTTTTTTATTCCCCTTCGTAAAAGTTCACTATACATATAGTGTCGTCCTTACGGGATTCGAAAAAAGCCGGCTTGAATCGCTTTCAAATGTCATTTCCTAAGCTTAACTAATCTGGTCAACGCCCGATTAATTACAACTCAAATATTAGTGTACGCTCGCTCGGGAACTAATATAGCAGCATAACGAAGATCTAGTTGCAAATATCCGAAGAAAAAATTAAATGTTGATCTTTGAAAGAATTTTTGTGAATTCCTTTTCTTGGGCATTATGGATTTTCACACTTGCACCCTTGCGAATTCTATATTAGTTTCCCTTCGAATCACTTGGATTAATCCGCCTTGAGAAAAAATACTCGCTAAGGTATGCGAAAAATGTAATTTGCACCATCTTCTCCGTAGCGAGTTAAAAAGTATCGGTTATTTTTGTGCTTTTGCTTTGTGAGAGCTTTAGATATCGTACAAGGTCGTTAAGCTAGTCCTGTGTGATTTCATGATTTTTTAAATCTCCTTAATTTTTAATTTAGTCCTCCTAAAAGGATTTTAATAAACGAAACGGTATTTATATCTGAGGTTTACTCTGAGAGTGGCATTATATTAGTTTTATTTCATCATGAGAATCAAGTAGTGTGACTGAACACAAAGATTTGTGTATTCTGATATCTAATTTTTGAAACTTGAATATCTTTTTTGAAAAGAGATCAGCTAAACTAACAACAGAAAAACTTATTTTGGTCGCATCATCTCCGAGAAAAGTAAAATGGTATAGTTATTTCCATGCTTTTGGCTTTCGTCGAAGATTTGTATATTTTAACGGTATACTGAATAGAATTCAGTCCGCTTTAAGTCGATTCCCTTTGGGCGATCACCTATATTTTTAGACGTGCACTTTTCGACGGGTAATTGAAAAACGTACTTAACGTGGATAAGCGTGACATTACTTTTAGGGTATTAAACTATTGCTTCAAATCCCAACATAAATGACGTTCATCATTTATTATAATCTGAAAGGTCTAAGTGTATAAATCTAAAAATACCAAATAGAAAACATAATTTATCAAAAATTTTTCTTTAATGATCGAAATTATTTTTGGAATATGCGCTTAGATCTTCGACTTATTATATAGTTTTCTACCGAAGAGGCGTCATAACTATATTCCACGTCATTTTTCGTATTTGCGCTCCATAGCTTCGATTTTAATGTCAAGTCGATCACTTATCATTTTGACGTCATATTCGGTTTAACGATATGTTTCAAGGCTTAAGATAAATGGGCATTTAAAAGCGGTTCAGTCATTTCCGCTTTTTAGAAAGTCCCGTTAGCATAGACGCTAAATTACAAAAAATAGTATTGCTTAATACTATAATTAATCTATACAAAGCATTAAAGACGAGAAATCTTATCGTTTGTTATTAAGATCGTACCTCTCATATATGTGAGAGCTCGCGCGGTACCGTCACAAGGCTGAGTCCATAGATCAATAACGCTAATTGCCGACGCCATTAATACGTTGTATATACTCAACATTTGTGCCGTTTTTCCCAGTGAGGTGCCTCGTTGTTCCGTTCTCTCCAAGCGTGGTGCTTCCAGCGAATATCCTATTAAATTCTCTTTTTTTATGTAAACCACGGAGACGGATCGAAGAAAGATAACGCTCGAAAGACGATACTTCTTTCAAAAGACGCAGACGAAATCTGCCGAATAATGAGGGGGCTACTTTTCGATAATCGACGCTTCAATACACACCCCGCAATTCGTACAGACCAATGGATTTTTTCATATTCTGGATGAAATAATAATAACAGATTAGAATCATTATTCATCAAATGAAGTGCTATACCTCATTTTTTAAAAAACTTAATCCCCATTTTTCAAAGACATAGTATGGTACCATTGATAAGTTTTTGGTCCTCGAGAAATACGCGTGAGGTTGACTACTACCTCCTGAAGAGAATTATCTAATCAGATAAATGAGTCAAGGAAAAGCTAAACTTCGTATTAAGAGCTTTTACTTTTTAGAATCGAATCAAATGAATTGACACAGTGAAAATACCTGCTACCATTTTTTAAACTTTATTAAAACAGTCGATTGAGAAATCCCTATATAAATCACTCTATTGCACGCTCCTTAGTAGCAATAGCCATAGACGTTGACCCAAACATGATTTTCCAGAATGCCGCTCGCCGCTACGCTCGGGACTGCTCCTGCCCTGCTCTATGCTACTCATTCTGCTCCTGCTGCTTCGCCACTTAGTTTCAGTTTTTTGATTTACAATGAATATATACGCGTAACGAGCATTTGACTAGTTTATCCTTTCATTAGATGAATTGCCAAATGCGATTTTTAAAAAATTAAAGCGATTTTTTTTGAAGCGACAAGGAGAACCTTTATCGAATATCACAATCCTAGAAATTGTTAATAAGGGTGTTACTAATTCTTTTGCCCAGGTAGACGACTTTCTCGAAATGCTAAAAAATATTTCGATTTTCTTTCCAAATTTATCCACGTTAAAACTAACCTGTAAATGCCGCCAAATTTTTTTAAGACAGAACGAAAACGACGAAAATTCTTCAATCGGTTATTTTTGGCGCTACCCACCTGTTAAGTTAAGCAAGTCGGGGAACGCTCTAATAGGTCAAGAGGAGTTTTTTAAAATTAAATACGCGAATGTAACATTTCAAGAAATTGAATTATCGAGCAAAGTGGAGAAGGTTGAAATTCCTTCGTTTAATCATTTAACGACATTGGTTGTGGATTATAACGCCATCGAAGAAATTATGGAGATTTCCTCATTGTTTAATTTAAATAAAATCGGTATTCGTTTAAACCACATTCACCCTTCAACTGTCTTCGATAGCGATCGGGTATTGATGCTGGCTAAGAAAACTAAAGTCGAGGTGTTAGAGCTGATATTGAGCTTCTACTCGGAAGAAGAATTATTTCCCAACTACACCTACCCTTTTTTGTTCGACATGCCGGGCGAATTCGAAAATTGCGTTAGACTTGAATGCAAATTGTGCCGCAATAAACGCTTATCTAGTATATTTATGGTGGTCGAAATTGAAAATCGAAGAATAATGGAATGGGAAATCACCGAAAATGGATCCGAAATTTATCCGAAAATTGCGAATAAAAATAGAGTGGATAAAGAAACGACGGAAGAAGAAGAAGAATATGGGGAAGAAATAGTGGAAGATGAAGACATAACACAATCAGAAGAGCAGTGGGAAATAATAATGATGAATAAAAAATTTTACCAAATGTTTAGTGAATTTCGTGAAATAAATAGAATAATCGCACCAATATGTCTCTTGTGTAGGTCAATTCGCTACGCTATGGTGTTTTTAATGCGTTACTTTTTCGAGCGAAAGACCGGCAATTTCGATTATATGGGAGGACGATGTCGACCACCTATTTGTGAAATGAATCACACGATATTAGAAGAGAAAATAATCGGCGCTTGGGATATAATTTTTTTTAGAACCAATTTGCGAAGGATGATCAGAAAAACTGATGGTTTCCTAGAACTGAAGATAGGAGATCTCTGCGAATTTAATACCATCCTACAAAGAAATGCGAAATTTAGTGCGATTTCATCCCCTTCCAGATTTGAAAATGTGTATAATTTAAAGCTAGTGGTGGATGAATTTTATAAATCTAATCTTGGTCCTAAATATTTAAGTATGAAAATTGCCGAAACATTCCCGAATTTAACGAGTTTGGAAATCAGGCGTAGATATTTTTTATTTTTGTCCGCCCTTAAAAACGCAGATGATAACGTAGGTGATCATGAATATGTTTTTAAAAATTTGAGAGAATTAAAAATTGACTTCGTTGAGGTTTTAAATCATATTTGCTGTGTTTCTCCAAAGCTTGAAAAGATTACAATATGCTTTGGGTTGGAGGGAATTTTGTCGATGGATGGTGTTTCTATTACCGACCTTTGTGAAGTTCTGAACAATATTCAACCTTTAAAAACGACTCTAGAGCTCAATTTCGATCGATATTTAGAGAGAGATGTAAAAAAAGGTTAAAATTTGCTCCAGTCTAAAAAACGCGAATCCGCATTATCAATTTGAGTTATGAAGAAAAAAAAGCTATTTCGATCAAGAACTGTGTTCATAACTGTTGAAAGACCACCTGCGTAAATTTCTCTTATTCCAATGGACTATTAACGATACGGAGGAGCCTCGCGGGAAAGTCCTGATTTCCCGGCCCAGTATAAATTAGTTAGATCGGCTTCGACTCTGGCAATAAATAGAGAAAATTTTCTTTGAGGGCGCACTTAATGGCTCAGGAGATGTTTATTTTTTAATTTGATGACAGTTATATTCTTTTTTTAGAAAATTTTTCACGAAAACTACTACCCAAAAGATTCTCTAAACTTGTCGCGTGGAACAATAGAGGATATTAATGATCATAAATTTTTTTAATAAAATTTTTCAAAGTTGCTATGATATTTACAATAAATAAGCTTTTTAATGAAATAAATATAATTTGGTAACATAGCATTGCAGGCGCGACCCTCGTGCATTATGTGTATTTGTACGTGTAATGTTTTTTTTAACCAATTTAAAATTTTCTTTATTTGTTTTAACCAGCTTTAAATGTATTCATAACTCATTGTCATAATTTCTTTTATTAACATACAAGATGTGTTTTATCAAGAAGCAATCATCTAATGATGTGCATCTTTTTATTTGAATTGTTGTAAAATATAATTCTTAATTAATTATATTATTTTATTTATTTCCCCCCTAAAATCCCATTTTTTTTATTCATCTAATTTCTTTATTAACATACAAATGTGTTTATCAGAAGCAATTCTAAATGTGCATTTTTATTTGAATGTTGAAATAAATTTTATTAATTTTATTTATTTTATTTATTTCCCCCCTAAAATCCCATTTTTTATGAAATTTATTTTTTACGGGTAACTACAATAAAAAATTTTTTTATAAGTAAATAAATAAGTAAATAAATAACAAAATAAATATATGTACCATTAATTTTATTAGAAGCTCGCGATGTCGTCGACGAGGTTTGCAATTAAACGACCAACCGACAAGTACGTGGTTAAATTTTACAACAAGATTATCGATCATTTACTGCGGCAAGTATGTTTAGCGAGCTGCGAACCGAATTCCGTTTTAAATTTGGAATTCGGGTACGGGGGCTTAAAATTGTTTGAAAATGAATATTTGAACGAAAAAATCGCGAAAAGGTTGAGGTTTATTTTTCGGTTAACTAAAAAATACGATATACGATTAAACATGTTTTGCGAGAGCTCAGGGAACATCATCGGCCTAGCGAACTGGATCCTTTTTTCCATGTGGGAGAGTTGCGCGCGTTGCGAGGACGCCGCTTCCGTCGCGAAAGGAACTCCCGCGGAGTTATCCTTTCGTCGGTTTTCTGGAACTGACGACGACGACGAAGAGGTATTAGATAAAAAATACGAGGGCGTTTGCGACTCAATTTGGGAAAACGCGTGCCCTCAGTGCATGGAAACGTTTTGGATTTTAAAGACCGCTAACGACTTATTCGTCTCGTCCGTTTTCTCGGAGTTGGAAGACGAATGCCGCGATGGAGCGAGTGGAGTGGGTAAATTCGTCAAAGCTTTCTCGAATTTGGTTTTTAACGACGGGACGCTGGTATTATCCCGGTTCGATAAAGGCCAAAAAGGCGCGTTGAAAAGACTGCGGCAGAAGCGAATACGACGATCACGACGACTTTTAACACCGAGAGGTCTCTTACCAGAAAGAGATATCCGGTATGTTCAGAAGCACCATTTCCCGTCGTATTTGAGAACCTTGGTCGCGTGTAAGAATAGTTTCGCGCCATCGTTCGTAAAGCTACGAAAATCCATCGGTGAGCTTTTGAGAAATAACGAGAAGAATTACGAAACTTTCTTCCGCGGTGAGGGGGAAGTTCCTCCTGGTTCGTTTTCTTTAATTCCAGTTATGTATTCCAAATCAGTAAGGAAATGCGTCTTTTTCGAGATGAAAAGCCCGTTTAGAATCAACGATTTTTTAGAAGAAAACGCGATCGTAAGCATCGTTGATTCTGCCATGGATTTTACCGGCTGGTTCAAATCGAACCGAGATATCGTCGACGTTCCGGTGTTTTACGGTAAAGGGTTAAACTTCGATAATGCGAGAATCATTCGAAAGTTAAAATCGGGGGATAATTTTTTATTCCGCTACACCTTTAATCCCGCGAGCCTGTTCAAAAACGCTGCCGCTAACGTCATCGGTGTCGTGTCAACGCAATAAATATAAATAAACGTAATATAAAAAGTTTTCCATAAATAACCGAAAAAATGGAAAAATTTAATAAGGAACAAAACGACGACGATCGTGGAAACGGCGAAGGGGAAGGCGAAGAGGTTGAAGAGTCGAGACAGAACGGCGAAGGGGAAGAAAATGAAGCAGAAAGCGATAGCCGTGAGGAGGAAGATGATATGGAAACTTTATCGAGTGGCGAAGATATCGCCGAGGAAGAGGAACACGAGGTGGATGGCAAAGACGACGACGAGGATGAGGAAAGTGGATCCGATGAGAGCGAGGGTGGTGAAGAGGAAGAAATGCAAAAAAAAAATATTGGCGACTCGAGCGAATTAATAACTCTGCACGATGTTGAAAAAAACCTGTTTTCTACCCTTTTGCGATCTATAAAGGAAAACGCCGGAAACGCTTTGGGGCGATATATTTTCGCGAATATCTTCGACCAGCAAAAATTGAAGAATATTTTTGAAAAGGGCGACTTTGATGACGATCGCGTTTCTTTTTCTATTCGCCGTTACGAGGATTACTTGAAAAAATATTACATTTCTGCTATCAATAGTATAATCGAAGATAAAAATGAAGAAATACGAGCGTATTTAATCGAAGAAGCGAAGCACGCTTTCGAGACAATCAGGTATAATTCTCAATTTCAAAATAAAAGCTTAGCCCAAATACTCATAAAACATTTTGGATCTTGTTCGTTCAAAGCGGATGAGAACGGGAAAGCTTGTTACGACGATTTTAGGAATAACGAAACCGATTTAACGAACGAGTTGCGGCTCGAAATTTTCGTGTTTTACTTGTCGCCTTTGCTGTCCTTAATAGATTTCTGCGGGGGACATAAGAACAGCCACACGACGATAGAGTTGTTCGAAATTATCGTTTTTAGGGTCCTTAAAAACGATATTTTTAAACGAAACGACAGCGTGGGAATTATCAACAAATCGATTCACCCGAGCGCCCTACGCGGGCGCGAGAAAACGAAGCGGACCGCGTTGAAGGTCGACGCAGCATTAAATTCGCTTCCTCCGTACGAAAGAGATTACGAGGGAAATCGTTTGCGCGATATCGAGGATTGTTTACTCGGGTCGCTATCGCGAAAGTTCGGCGATGTAAAGATTTTTTCGACGACGAACGCTGTGAGTAATACCGTATTGAACTGCTCCTCTAGACAACTGCTGGAGTATTTTACGAAAAAAAGCATTCGACGCTTTTCCGGGGGAAGCGGCAAGAAATCGAAAAATTCCTTTCTGAAAATCGATTTAGACGAGAGCCACCTCGAAGCGATGGAAAAGATCGTCTTTAATATTCTTAAACACGAGGTGTTAGGAATTGGACCGCCGGGCATATTCGTCAGCGTTTATAAAATCGTAAAACGGTCTTTAAATACGGGTAACTTACTGGAGCTCGCCAGCGGGAACCTTATCGACAGCCGCGCCAAATTTCAATCTCTAGCCGCTCATAGAGCGCCGCCTCCCGTTGCCGTCAGACAAACACCTTATAGTTCTTCCTCCGTTTTCGAGGGGCTAGAAATATCCATTAAAACGTTCGATAATAAATATATATGCCAACTATTAAGCGAGTACGAATCCGACCCTGGCGCCTTGAAAAAATATTCATTTGAAAAAATAATAATAATAATTCACAAAAAAAAATTTAAGTTTCGGAATTTGCACTTAGAACTTCGACTTATATTAGTTCCCGATGAGGCGTCACTATATGACGTCATAATCGGTTTGAAGATACTTTAAGCTTAACAAAATGGTACTCGAAAGCGTTCAGCCGCTTTTGCGATTCCCGTAAGGCGACACTATATTATAGTGACTTTTCGAAGGGAACCGAAAAACGACCTAACGTGCTCGCGCGACACCTTTTTTGGGATAAAACTATCGCTTCAACCCGATATAGTGACGCCAGGAAGGGAACTGATATAAGTCGAAGGTCTAAGGGCGAAAATCTAAAAAAATTCATGAAAAAATAATAATAATAATTCACAAAAAAAATTTAAGTTTCGGAATTTGCACTTAGAACTTCGACTTATATTAGTTCCCGATGAGGCGTCACTATATGACGTCATAATCGGTTTGAAGATACTTTAAGCTTAACAATATGGTACTCGAAAGCGTTTAAACCGCTTTTGCGATTCCCGTAAGGCGACACTCTGTTTATATGACTTTTTCGAAAGCACCGAAAACGCCCTAACGTGCTTCTGCGCAGACACCTTTTTAGGGATAAATAATCGCTTCAACCCGATATAAGTGACGTAAGAAGGGAACTGATATAAGTCGAAGGCCTAAGCGCGATTAAAAACTAAAAAATTCATGAAAAAATAATAATAATAATTCACTAAAAAAAAATTAAGTTTCGGAATTTGCACTTCCAGAACTTCGACTTAATATTAGTTTCCGCGAGAGCGTCACTATATGATCGTCATAATCGGTTTGAAGATACTTTAACTTAACAAAATGGTACTCGAGAGCGTTCAGCCGCTTTTGCGATTCCCGTAAAGGCGACACTGTATTATAGTGACTTTTCGAAGGGAACCGAAAAACGACCTAACGTTCTCGCGCGAACACCCTTTTAAGGGATAAACTATCGCTTCACCCGATATAGTGACGTCAGGAAGGGAACTGATAATAGTCGAAGGCCTAAGCGCGAAAATCAAAAAATTCATGAAAAAATAATAATTTATAATTCACAAAAAATTTAAGTTTCGGAAATTTGCAACTTAGAACTTCGACTATATTAGTTTCCGCGATGAGCGTCACTATATGAACGTCATAAATCGGTTTGAAGATACTTTAAGCTTCACAAAATGTACTCCGAGAGGTTCAGCCGCTTTTGGCGATTCCCGTAAAGCGACACTGTATTACTAGTGAACTTTTTCCGAAAGGGAACCGAAAAACGACCTAACGTGCTCGCGCGACATACCTTTTTAGGGATAAACTATCGCTTCAACCCGTTATAGTGACGTCAGAAGGGAACTGAATATAGTCGAAGGCCTAAGCGCGAAAATCTAAAAAAATCAATGAAAAAAAATAATACTAAATAATTCCACAAAAAAAATTTTAAAGTTTCGGAATTTGCACTTAGAACTTCGACTTATATTAGTTCCCGATGAGGCGTCACTATATGACGTCATAATCGGTTTGAAGATACTTTAAGCTTAACAAAATGGTACTCCAAAGCGTTCAGCCGCTTTTGCGATTCCCGTAAGGCGACACTATATTATAGTGACTTTTCGAAGGGAACCGAAAAACGACCTAACGTGCTCGCGCGACACCTTTTTAGGGATAAACTATCGCTTCAACCCGATATAGTGTCGTCAGGAAGGGAACTGATATAAGTCGAAGGCCTAAGTGCGAAAATCTAAAAAAAATCATGAAAAAATAATAATAATAATTCACAAAAAAAAATTTAAGTTTCGGAATTTGCACTTAGAACTTCGACTTATATTAGTTCCCGATGAGGCGTCACTATATGACGTCATAATCGGTTTGAAGATACTTTAAGCTTAACAAAATGGTACTCCAAAGCGTTCAGCCGCTTTTGCGATTCCCGTAAGGCGACACTGTATTATAGTGACTTTTCGAAGGGAACCGAAAAACGACCTAACGTGCTCGCGCGACACTTTTTAGGGATAAACTATCGCTTCAACCCGATATAGTGACGTCAGGAAGGGAACTGATATAGGTCGAAGGCCTAAGTGCGAAAATCTAAAAAAAATTCATGAAAAAATTATATAATAATAATATCACGCAACCAAATTAGTTTTCGGAATTTGCACTTAGAACTTCGACTTATATTAGTTCCCGATGAGGGCCGGTCCACTATATGACGTCATAATCGGTTTGAAGATACTTTACTTAACAAAATGGTACTCGAAAGCGTTCAGCCGCTTTGCGATTCCCGTAAGGCGACACTGTATTATAGTGGTTTCGAAGGGAACCGAAAAACGACCTAACGTGCTCGGGCGCGCGACACCTTTTTAGGGATAAACTATCGCTTCACCCCGATATAGTGACGTCAGGAAGGGAATGATATAAAGTCGAAGCCTAAAGCGCGAAAATCTAAAAAAATTCATGAAAAAATAATACTAATAATTCACAAAAAAAAATTTAAGTTTCGAAATTTGCACTTAGACCTTCGACTTATATTAGTTCAGCAGGCGTCACTAACTGACGTCATAATCGGTTTGAAGATACTTTAAGCTTAACAAAATGGTACTCGAAAGCGTTCAGCCGCTTTTGCGATTCCCGTAAGGCGACACTATATTATAGTGACTTTGCGAAGGGAACCGAAAAACGACCTAACGTGCTCGAATGACACCTTTTTGGTATAAGCCATCGCTTGGACCTGTTATATTGACGTTTGGAAGGGAACTAATATAAGGCGAAGGTCTAAGTGCGAAAATCTAAAAAAAATTCATGAAAAAATAATAATAATAATTCACAAAAAAAATTTAAGTTTCGGAATTTGCACTTAGAACTTCGACTTATATTAGTTCCCGATGAGGCGTCACTATATGACGTCATAATCGGTTTGAAGATACTTTAAGCTTAACAAAATGGTACTCGAAAGCGTTCAGCCGCTTTTGCGATTCCCGTAAGGCGACACTATATTATAGTGACATTTCGAAGGGAACCGAAAAACGACCTAACGTGCTCGCGCTACACTTTTTAGGGATAAACTATCGCTTTAACCCGATATAGTGACGTCAGGAAGTGAACTAATATAAGTCGAAGGCCTAAGCGCGAAAATCTAAAAAAATTCATGAAAAAAATAATAATAATAATTCACAAAAAAAAAATTTAAGTTTCGGAATTTGCTTAGACCTTTGACTTATATTAGTTCCCGATGAGGCGGTCACTATATGACGTCATAATCGGTTTTGAAGATACTTTAAGCTTACCAAAATGGTACTTGAAAAGCGTTCAGCCGTTTTTGCGATTCCCGTAAGGCGACACTGTATTATAGTGACTTTTCGAAGGGAAATAAAAAACGACCTAAACGTGCTCGCGCGACACCTTTTTAGGGATAAACTATCGCTTCAAACCCGATATATGTGACGTCAGGAAGGAACTGATATAGTCGAGAAGGCCTAAGCGCGAAACCAATCTAAATAAACTTCATGAACAAAATAATAATAATAATTCACAAAAAAAAATTTAAGTTTTCGGAATTTGCACTTAGAACTTCGACTCATATTAGTTCCCGATGAGGCCGTCACTATATGACGTCATAATCGGTTTGAAGATACTTTAAGCTTAACAAAATGGTACTCGAAAGCGTTCAGCTGCTTTTGCGATTCCCGTAAGGCGACACTATATTATAGTGATGTTTCGAAGGGAACCGAAAAACGACCTAACGTGCTCGCGCGACACCTTTTAGGAATAAACTATCGCTTCAACCCGATATAGTGACGTCAGGAAGGGAACTGATATAAGTCGAAGGTCTAAGTGCGAAAATCTAAAAAAATTCATGAAAAAATAATAATAATAATTCACAAAAAAATTTTAAGTTTCGGAATTCGCACTTAGACCTTCGACTTATATTAGTTCCCGATGAGGCGTCACTATATGACGTCATAATCGGTTTGAAGATACTTTAAGCTTAACAAAATGGTACTCGAAAGCGTTCAGCCGCTTTTGCGATTCCCGTAAGGCGACACTATATTATAGTGACGTTTCGAAGGGAACCGAAAAACGACCTAACGTGCTCGCGCGACCACTTTTTAGGGATAAACTATCGCTTCATCCCGATATAGTGACGTCAGGAAGGGAACTGATATAAGTCGAAGGTCTAAGTGTGAAAATCTAAAAAAATTCATGAAAAAATAATAATAATAATTCACAAATTTTTTTTTAAGTTTCGGAATTTGTACTTAGACCTTCGACTTATATTAGTTCCCGATGAGGCGTCACTATATGACGTCATAATCGGTTTGAAGATACTTTAAGCTTAACAAAATGGTACTCGAAAGCGTTCAGCCGCTTTTGCGATTCCCGTAAGGCGACACTATATTATAGTGACTTTTCGAAGGAAACCGAAAAACGACCTAACGTGCTCACGCGACACCTTTTTAGGGGTGAACTATCGCTTCAACCCGATATAGTGACGTCAGGAAGGGAACTGATATAAGTCGAAGGTCTAACTGCGAAAATCTAAAAAAATTCATGAAAAAATAATAATAATAATTCACAAAAAAAAATTTAAGTTTCGGAATTTGCACTTAGAACTTCGACTTATATTAGTTCCCGATGAGGCGTCACTATATGACGTCATAATCGGTTTGAAGATACTTTAAGCTTAACAAAATGGTACTCGAAAGCGTTCAGCCGCTTTTGCGATTCCCGTAAGGCGACACTCTATTATAGTGACTTTTCGAAGGGAACCGAAAAACGACCTAACGTGCTCGCGCGACACCTTTTTAGGGATAAACTATCGCTTTAACCCGATATAGTGACGTCAGGAAGGGAACTGATATAAGTCGAAGGTCTAAGTGCGAAAATCTAAAAAAAATTCATGAAAAAATAATAATAATAACTCACAAAAAAAAATTTAAGTTTCGGAATTTGCACTTAGAACTTCGACTTATATTAGTTCCCGATGAGGCGTCACCATATGACGTCATAATCGGTTTGAAGATACTTTAAGCTTAACAAAATGGTACTCGAAAGCGTTCAGCCGCTTTTGCGATTCCCGTAAGGCGACACTGTATTATAGTGACTTTTCGAAGGGAACCGAAAAACGACCTAACGTGCTCGCGCGACACCTTTTTAGGGATAAACTATCGCTTCAACCCGATATAGTGACGTCAGGAAGGGAACTGATATAAGTCGAAGGCCTAAGTGCGAAAATCTAAAAAAATTCATGAAAAAATAATAATAATAATTCACAAAAAAAAAATTTAAGTTTCGGAATTTGCACTTAGAACTTCGACTTATATTAGTTCCCGATGAGGCGTCACTATATGACGTCATAATCGGTTTGAAGATACTTTAAGCTTAACAAAATGGTACTTGAAAGCGTTCAATCGCTTTTGCGATTCCCGTAAGGCGACACTATATTATAGTGACTTTTCAAAGGGAACCGAAAAACGACCTAACGTGCTCGCGCGACACCTTTTTAGGGATAAACTATCGCTTCAACCCGATATAGTGACGTCAGGAAGGGAACTGATATAAGTCGAAGGCCTAAGTGCGAAAAT
>JABUQX010032552.1:0-22727 GCA_015478945.1 Trachelipus rathkii
CAAATACTTAGATTTACCCAAAACAGTTGTCAGCAAATACGAAGATTTACCCAAAACAGTTGCAGCAAATACTAAGATTTACCCCAAAACAGTTGGCAGCAAAGACTAAGATTTACCAAAAACAGTTGCAGCATATACTAAGATTTACCAAAACAGTTGGCAGCAAAATACTAAGATTTACCCAAAACAGTTGGCAGCAAATACTTAGATTTACCCAAAACAGTTGGCGGCAAATACTAAGATTCCCAAAACAGTTGGAAGCAAATACTAAGATTTACCCAAAACAGGTGGCAGCAATATACTAAGATTTACCCAAAAACAGTTGGCAGCAAATACCAAGAATTTACCCAAAACAGTTGGCAGCAAATACTAAGATTTACCCAAAACAGTTGGCAGCAAATACTAAGATTTACCCAAAACAAGTTGACAGCAAATACTAAGATTTACCCAAAACAGTTGGTAGCAAGTACTAAGATTTACCCAAAACAGTTGGCAGCAAATACTAAGATTTACCCAAAACATTTGGCAGCAAATACTAAGATTTACCAAAAACAGTTGGCAGCAAATACTAAGATTTACCCAAAACAGTTAGCAGCAAATACTAAGATTTACCAAAAACAGTTGGCGGCAAATACTAAGATTTACCCAAAACAGTTGGCAGCAAATACTAAGATTTACCCAAAACAGTTGGCAGCAAATACTAAGATTTACCCAAAACAGTTGGCAGCAAATACTAAGATTTACCCAAAACAGTTGGCAGCAAATACTAAGATTTACCCAAAACAGTTGGCAGCAAATACTAAGATTTACCCAAAACAGTTGGCAGCAAATACTAAGATTTACCCAAAACAGTTGGCAGCAAATACTAAGATTTACCAAAACAGTTGGCAGCAAATACTAAGATTTACCCAAAACAGTTGGCAGCAAATACTAAGATTTACCCAAAACAGTTGGCAGCAAATACTAAGATTTACCCAAAACAGTTGGCAGCAAAATACTAAGATTTTCCCAAAACAGTTGGCAGCAAATACTAAGATTTACCCAAAACAGTTGGCAGCAAATACTAAGATTTACCAAAACAGTTGGCAGCAAATACTAAGATTTACCCAAAACAGTTGGCAGCAAATACAAAGATTACCCAAAACAGTTGGCAGCAAATACAAAGATTTACCCAAAACAGTTGCAGCAAAAACTTAGATTTACCCAAAACAGTTGCCAGCAAATATAGATTTACCCCAAAACAGTTGGCAGCAAATCCTAAGATTTACCCAAAACAGTTGGCAGCAAATACGGTTTACCCAAAACACAGTTGCAGCAAATACTAGATTTACCAAAACAGTTGGCAGCAAATACTAAGATTTACCTAAAACAGTTGGCAGCAAATACTAAGATTTATCCCCCAATAACAGTTGGCAGCAATTTACTAAGATTTTACCCAAAACAGTTGCAGCAAGTAACTAAATTTAACCAAAAACAGTTGGCAGGCCAAAATACTAAGATTTACCCAAAACAGTTTGCAGCAAATACTAAGATTTACCCAAAACAGTGGCAGCAAATACTAAGATTTAACCCAAAAACAGTTGGCAGCAAATACTAGAATTACCCAAAACAGTTGGCAGCAAATACTAAGATTTACCCAAAACAGTTGGCAGCAAATACTAAGATTTACCAAAAACAGTTGGCAGCAAATACTAAGATTTACCCAAAACAGTTGGCAGCAAATACTAAGATTTACCCAAAACAGTTGGCAGCAAATACTAAGATTTACCCAAAACAGTTGGCAGCAAATACTAAGATTTACCCAAAACAGTTGGAAGCAAAAATAAGATTTACCCAAAACAGATGGCAGCAAATACTAAGATTTACCCAAAACAGTTGGGAGCAAATACTAAGATTTACCCAAAACAGTGGGCAGCAAATACTAAGATTTACCCAAAACAGTTGACAGCAAATACTAAGGATTTACCCAAAACAGTTGGCAGGAAATACTAAGATTTACCCAAAAACAGTTGGCAGCAAATACTAAGATTTACCCCAAGAACAGTTGGGCAGCAAATACTAAAGATTTACCCAAAAACAGTTGGCAGCAAATACTAAGATTTACCCAAAACAGTTGGCAGCAAATACTAAGATTTACCCAAAACAGTTGGCAGCAAATACTAAGATTTACCCAAAACAGTTGGCAGCAAATACAAAGATTTACCCAAAACAGTTGGCAGCAAATACTTAGATTTACCCAAAACAGTTGGCAGCAAATACTAAGATTTACCCAAAACAATTGGCAGCAAATACTAAGATTTACCCAAAACAGTTGGTAGCAAGTACTAAGATTTACCCAAAACAGTTGGCAGCAAATACTAAGATTTACCCAAAACATTTGGCAGCAAATACTAAGATTTACCCAAAACAGTTGGCAGCAAATACTAAGATTTACCCAAAACAGTTGGCAGCAAATACTAAGATTTACCCAAAACAGTTGGCAGCAAATACTAAGATTTACCCAAAACAGTTTGCAGCAAATACAAAGATTTACCCAAAACAGTTGGCAGCAAATACTAAGATTTACCCAAAACAGTTGGCAGCAAATACTAAGATTTACCCAAAACAGTTGGCAGCAAATACTAAGATTTACCAAAACAGTTGGCAGCAAATACTAAGATTTACCCAAAACAGTTGGCAGCAAATACTAAGATTAACCCAAAACAGTTGCAGCAAATACTAAGATTTACCAAAACAGTTGGCAGCAAATACTAAGATTAACCCAAAACAGTTGGCGGCAAATACTAAGATTTACCCAAAAACAGTTGGCGGCAAATACTAAGATTTACCCAAAACAGTTGACAGCATATACTAAGATTTACCCAAAACAGTTGACAGCAAATACTAAGATTTACCCAAAACAGTTGTCAGCAAATACTAAGATTAACCCAAAACAGTTGGCAGCAAAATACTAAGATTTACCCAAAACATTTGGCAGCACATACTAAGAATTTACCCAAAACAGGTGGCAGCAAATACTAAGATTTTCCCAAAACAGTTGGCAGCAAATACTAAGATTTACCCAAAACAGTTGGCAGCAATTACTAAGATTTACCCAAAACAGTGGCAGGCAAATACTAAGATTTACCCAAAACAGGTGGCAGCAAATACTAAGAATTACCCAAAACTAGTTGGCAGCAAATACTAAGATTTACCTAAAACAGTTGCAGCAAATACTAAGATGTTACCCAAAACAAGTTGGCAGCAAATACTAAGATTTACCCAAAACAGCTGGCAGCAAATACTAGATTTACCCAAAACAGTTTGGCCAGCAAATACTTACGATTTTACCCAAAACAGGTTGGCAGCAAAATTACTAAGATTTTACCCAAAAACAGTTTTGCAGCAATACTAAGATTTACCCAAAACAGTTGGCAGCACAAATACTAAGATTTACCCCAAAATAGTTGGCAGCAAAATACTAAGATTTACCCAAAACCGTTGGCAGCAAATACTAAGATTTACCCAAAAAAACAGTTGGCAGCAAATACTAAGATTTACCCAAAACAGTTGGCAGCAAATACTGAGATTTACCCAAAACAGTTATCAGCAAATACTACGATTTACCCAAAACAGTTGGCAGCAAATACTAAGATTTACCCAAAACAGTTGGCAGCAAATACTACGATTTACCCAAAACAGTTGGCAGCAAATACTAAGATTTACCCAAAACAGTTGGCAGCAAATACTAAGATTTACCCAAAACAGTTGGCAGCAAAATACTAAGATTTACCCAAAACAGTTGGCAGCAAATACTAAGATTTACCCAAAACAGTTGGCAGCAAATACTAAGATTTACCCAAAACAGTTGGCAGCAAATACTAAGATTTACCCAAAACAGTTGGCAGCAAATACTAAGATTTACCCAAAACAGTTGGCAGCAAATACTAAGATTTACCCAAAACAGTTGGCAGCAAATACTAAGATTTACCCAAAACAGTTGGCAGCAAATACTAAGATTTACCCAAAACAGTTGGCAGCAAATACTAAGATTTACCCAAAACAGTTGGCAGCAAATACTAAGATTTACCCAAAACAAGTTGACAGCAAATACTAAGATTTACCCAAAACAGTTGGTAGCAAATACTAAGATTTACCCAAAACAATTGGCAGCAAATACAAAGATTTACACAAAACAGTTGGCAGCAAATACTAAGATTTACCCAAAACAGTTGGCAGCAAATACTAAGATTTACCCAAAACAGTGGGCAGCAAATACTAAGATTTACCCAAAACAGTTGGCAGCAAATACTAAGATTTACCCAAAACAGTTGGCAGCAAATACTAAGATTTACCCAAAACAGTTGGCAGCAATACTAAGATTTACCAAAACAGTTGGCAGCAAATACCTAAGATTTACCAAAACAGTTGGCAGCAAATACTAAGAATTTACCCAAAACAGTTGGCAGCAAAAACTAAGAAATTTACCAAAAAAAGTTGGCAGCAAATACTTAGATTTACCCAAAACAAGTTGGCAGCAAATACTAAGATTTACCCAAAACAGTTGGCAGCAAATACTAAGATTTACCCAAAACAGTTGGCAGCAAATACTAAGATTTACCCAAAACAGTTGGCAGCAAATACTAAGATTTACCCAAAACAGTTGGCAGCAAATACTAAGATTTACCCAAAACAGTTGGCAGCAAATACTAAGATTTACCCAAAACAGTTGGCAGCAATACTAAGATTTACCCAAAACAATTGCAGCAAATACTAAGATTTACCCAAAACAAGTTGACAGCAAATACTAAGATTAACCAAAACAGGTAGTAGCAAATACTAAGATTTACCCAAAACAGTTGGGCAGCAAATACTAAGATTTACCCAAAACATTTGGCAGCAATACTAAGATTTACCCAAAACAGGTGGCAGCAAATACTAAGATTTACCCAAAAACAGTTGGCAGCAAATACTAAGATTTACCCAAAACAGTTGGCAGCAAATACTAAGATTTACCCAAAACAGTTGGCAGCAAATACTAAGATTTACCCAAAACAGTTGGCAGCAAATACTAAGATTTACCCCAAACAGTTGGGCAGCAAATACTAAGATTTACCCAAAACAGTTGCAGCAAATACTAAAGATTTACCAAAAAGTTGGCAAGCAAAAACTAAGATTTACCAAAACAATTGGTAGCAATACTAAAGATTTACCAAAACAGGATTTGGCAGCAAATACTACGATTTACCAAAAGAGTGGCAGCAAAGACGTAAGATTTACCCAAACAGTTGGCAGGCAAATACTAAGATTTATACCCAAAACAGTTGCCAGGCAAATACTAAGATTTACCCAAAACAGTGCAGCAAATACTAAGATTACCCAAAACAGTTGGCGGCAAATACTAAGATTTACCCAAAAACAGTTGGGCAGCAAAATACTAAGATTTACCCAAAACAGTTGGCAGCAAATACTAAGATTTTACCCAAAACAGTTGGCAGCAAAATACTAAGATTTCTCCAAAACAGTTGGCAGCAAATACTAAGATTTACCCCAAACAGTTGCCAGCAAATACTAAGATTTACCCCAAACAGTTTTCAGCAAATACTAAGATTTACCCAAAACAGTTGGAAGCAAATACTTAGATTTACCCAAAACAGTTGGCAGCAAATACTAAGATTTACCCAAAACAGTTGGGCAGCAAATACTAAGATTTACCCAAAACAGTTGGCAGCAAATACTAAGATTTACCCAAAACAGTTGGCAGCAAATACTAAGATTTACCCAAAACAGTTGACAGCAAATACTAAGATTTACCCAAAACAGTGGCAGCAAACATACTAAGATTTACCCAAAACAGTTTGCAGCAATTACTAAGATTTACCCAAAAACAGTTGGCAGCAAAAAAATAAGATTTACCCAAAACAGATGGCAGCAAATTACTAAGATTTACCCAAAACAGTGGCAGCAAATACTAAGATTTACCCAAACAGTTGGCAGCAAATACTAAGATTTACCAAAACAATTGCAGCAAATACTAAGATTTACCCAAAAACAGTTGGCAGCAAAACTAAGATTTACCCAAAACAGTTGCAGCAAAATACTAAGATTTACCAAAAACAGTTGGCAGCAAATTTTAAGATTTACCCAAAACAGTTGGCAGCAAATACTAAGATTTACCCAAAACAAGTTGACCAGCAAAATACTAAGATTTACCCAAAAACAGTTGGCAGCAAATACTAGATTTACCCAAAACAGTTAGCAGCAAATACCAAGATTTAACAAAAAACAGTTGGCAGCAAATACTAAGATTTACCCAAAACAGTTGGCAGCAAATACTAAGATTTACCCAAAACAGTTGGCAGCAAATACTAAGATTTACCCAAAACAGTTGGCAAAAAAAGATTTACCCAAAACAGTTGGCAGCAAATTCTAAGATTTACCCAAAACATTTGGCAGCAAATACTAAGATTTACCCAAAACAGTTGGCAGCAAATACTAAGATTTACCCAAAACAGTTAGCAGCAAATACTAAGATTTACCAAAACAGTTGGGGCGGCAAATACTAAGATTTACCCAAAACAGTTGGCAGCAAATACTAAGATTAACCCAAACAGTTGGCAGAAAATACTAAGATTTACCCAAAACAGTTGCAGCAAATACTAAGATTTACCAAAACAGTTGGCAGCAAATACTTTAAGTTTAACCCAAAAAACAGTTGGCGCAAATTATAGATTTTACCCAAAACAGTTTGGCAGCAAATTACTAATATTTAACCTAAAACAAGTGCAGCAAATACTAAGATTTACCCAAAACAGTTGGCAGAAAATACTAAGATATTAAAGCAAAACAGTTGGCAGCAAATACTAAGATTTACCCAAAACAGTTGGCAGCAAATACTAAGATTTACCCAAAACAGTTGGCAGCAAATACTAAGATTTACCCAAAACAGTTGGCAGCAAATACTAAGATTTACCCAAAAACAGTTGGCAGCAAATACAAGATTTACCCAAAACAGTTGCAAGCAAATACTAAGATTTACCCAAAACAGTTGCAGCAAAATACTAAGATTTATCCAAAACAGTTGGCAGCAAATACCTAAGATTTACCCAAAACAGTTAGCAGCAAATACTAAGATTTACCCAAAAACAGTTGCAGCAAAATACTAAGATTTACCCAAATTAGTTGGCGGCAAATACTAAGATTTACCCAAAAACAGTTGGCAGCAATTACTAAGATTTACCCAAACAGTGGCGCAAATACTAAGAGTTACCCAAAACAGTTGGCGCAAATACTTAAGATTTACCCAAAACAGTTGACAGCAAATACTAAGATTACCCAAAACAGTTGACAGCAAATACTAAGATTTACCCAAAACAGTTTGTAGCAAATACGCAAATACTAAGATTTACCCAAAACAGTTGGCAGCAAATACTAAGATTTACCCAAAACATTTGGCAGCACATACTAAGATTTACCCAAAACAGTTGGCAGCAAATACTAAGATTTACCCAAAACAGTTAGCAGCAAATACTAAGATTTACCAAAAACAGTTGGCAGCAAATACTAAGATTTACCCAAAACAGTTGGCAGCAAATACTAAGATTTACCCAAAACAGTTGGCAGCAAATACTAAGATTTACCCAAAACTGTTGGCAGCAAATACTAAGATTTACCCAAAACAGTTGGCAGCAAATACTAAGATTTACCCAAAACAGTTGGCAGCAAATACTAAGATTTACCCAAAACAGTTGAAAGCAAAATACTAAGATTTACCCAAAACAGTTGGCAGCAAATACTAAGATTTACCCAAAACAGTTGGCAGCAAATACTAAGATTTACCCAAAACAGTTGGCAGCAAATACTAAGATTTACCCAAAACAGTGCAGCAAATTACTAAGATTACCCAAAATAGTTGCAGCAAATACTAAGGTTACCGCCAAAACATTGGCAGGCAAATACTAAGATTTACCCCAAAACAGTTGGCAGCAAATTCCTAAGATTTACCCAAAACAGATGGCAGCAAATACTAAGATTTACCCAAAAACAGTTATCAGCAAATACTACGATTTACCCAAAACAGTTGCCAGGCAAATACTAAGATTTACCCAAAACAGCTTGGCAGCAAATACTACGATTTACCCAAAACAGTTGGCGCAAATACTAAGATTTACAAAAAACAGTTGGCAGCAAATACTAAGATTAACCCCAAAACAGTTTGCAGCAAATACTAAGATTTACCCAAAACAGTTTGCCAGCAAATACTAAGATTTACCAAACAGTTGGCAGCAAATACTAAGGTTTACCCAAAAACAGTTGGCAGCAAATGTTACTAAGGATTTACCCCAAAACAGTTGGCAGCAAATACTAAGATTTACCCAAAACAGTTGGCAGCAAATACTAAGATTTACCCAAAACAGTTTGCAGCAAATACTAAGATTTACCCAAAACAGTTGGCAGCAAATACTAAGATTTACCAAAAACAGTTGGCAGCAAATACTAAGATTTACCCAAAACAGTTGGCAGCAAATACTAAGATTTACCCAAAAACAGTTGGCAGCAAATACTAAGATTTACCAAAAACAGTTGGAAGCAAATACTAGATTTACCCAAAACAGTTGGCAGCAAATACTAAGATTTACCCAAACAAGTTGGCAAAATACAAAGATTTACCCAAAACAGTTGGCAGCAAATACTAAGATTTACCCAAAACAGTTGGCAGCAAATACTAAGATTTACCCAAAACAGTTGGCAGCAAATACTAAGATTTACCCAAAACAGTTAGCAGCAAATACTAAGATTTACCCAAAACAGTTGGCAGCAAATACTAAGATTTACCCAAAACAGTTGGCAGCAAATACTAAGATTTACCCAAAACAAGTTGACAGCAAATACTAAGATTTACCCAAAACAGTTGGTAGCAAGTACTAAGATTTACCCAAAACAGTTGGCAGCAAATACTAAGATTTACCCAAAACAGTTGGCAGCAAATACTAAGATTTACCCAAAACAGTTGGCAGCAAATACTAAGATTTACCCAAAACAGTTGGCAGCAAATACTAAGATTTACCAAAAACAGTTGGCAGCAAATACAAAGATTACCCAAAACAGTTGGCAGCAAAAACTAAATAAAATTTACCAAAAAAAGTTGGCAGAAAAAAAAAAAATTTACCCAAAAAAAGTTGGCAGCAAATCACTAAGATTTACCCAAAACAGTTGGCCAGCAAATACTAAGATTTACCCAAAAACAGTTGGCAGCAAATACTAAGATTAACCCAAAAAGTTGGCAGCAAATACTAAAATTTACCCAAAACTGTTGGCAGCAAATACTAAGATTTACCAAAACAGTTGGCAGCAAAATACTAAGATTTACCAAAACAGTTGAGCAAATACTAAGATTTACCCAAAAAAACAGTTAGCAGCAAATACTAAGATTTACCCAAACAGTTGGCAGCAAATACTAAGATTTACCAAAAACAGTTGGCAGCAAATTACTAAGATTTACTCAAAAACAGTTGGCAGCAAATACTAAGATTTACCCAAAACAGTTGGCAGCAAATACTAAGATTTACCAAAAACAGTTGGCAGCAAATACAAAGATTACCCAAAACAGTTGGCAGCAAATACAAAGATTTACCCAAAACAGTTGGCAGCAAATACTTAGATTTACCCAAAACAGTTGGCAGCAAATACTAAGATTTACCCAAAACAGTTGGCAGCAAATACTAAGATTTACCCAAAACAGTGGCAGCAAATACTAAGATTTACCAAAACAGTTGGCAGCAAATACTAAGATTAACCCAAAACATTTGGCAGCAAATACTAAGATTAACCCAAAACAGTAAAAAAAAAATAATAAAAAAAAAAAAAAAAAAAAAAAAAAAAAAAAAAAAAAAAAAAAAAAAAAAAAAAAAAAAAATAAAGAAAATAAAAAAAAATTTACAAAAATTAAAAATTAAATGATTTACCCAAAACAGTGCAGCAAATACTAAGATTTACCCAAAACAGTTGGCAGCAAATACTAAGATTTACCCAAAACAGTTGGCAGCAAATACTAAGATATACCCAAAACAGTTGGCAGCAAATACTAAGATTTACCCAAAACAGTTGGCAGCAAATACTAAAATTTACCCAAAACAGTTGCAGCAAAAACTAAGATTTACCCAAAAACAGTTGGCAGCAAATACTAAGATTTTTACCCAAAACTGTTGCCAGCAAATACTAAGATTTACCCAAAAACAGTGGCAGCAAATACTAAGATTTACCCAAAACAGTTGCAGCAAATACTAAGATTTACCCCAAAACAGTTGGCAGCAAATACTAAGATTTAACCAAAACAGTTGGCAGCAAATACTAAGATTTACCCAAAACAGTTGGCAGCAAATACTAAGATTTACCCAAAACAGTTGGCAGCAAATACTAAGATTTACCCAAAACAGTTGGCAGCAAAATACTAAGATTTACCCAAAACAGTTGGCAGCAAAATACTAAGATTTACCAAAACAAGTTGACAGCAAATACTAAGATTTACCCAAAACAGTGGTAGCAAGTACTAAGATTTACCCAAAAACAGTTGCAGCAAATTCTAAGATTTACCCAAAACATTTGGCAGCAAATACTTAGAATTTACCCAAAACAGTTGGCAGCAAATACTAAGATACCCAAAACAGTTGGCAGCAATTACTAAGATTTACCCAAAACAGTGCAGCAAAAACTAAGATTTACCCAAAACAGTGCAGCAAATACGAAGATTTACCCAAAACAGTTGGCAGCAAAATACTAAGATTTACCCAAAACAGTTGGCAGCAAATACTAAGATTTACCCAAAACAGTTGGCAGCAAATACTAAGATTTACCCAAAACAGTTTTCAGCAAATACTAAGATTTACCCAAACAGTTGGCAGCAAATTACTAAAATTTACCCAAAACTGTTGGCAGCAAATACTAAGAATTTACCCAAAACAGTTGCAGCAAATACTAAGATTTACCCAAAACGTTGGCAGGCAAATACTAAAGATTACCCAAAACAGTGGCAGCAAATACTAGATTACCAAAAACAGTTGCAGCAAAATACTAAGATTTACCCAAAACAGTTGGCAGCAAATACTAAGATTTACCCAAAACAGTTTGCAGCAAATACTAAGATTTACCCAAAACAGTTGGCAGCAAATACTAAAATTTACCAAAAACAGTTGGCAGCAAATACAAAGATTACCCAAAACAGTTGGCAGCAAATACAAAGATTTACCCAAAACAGTTGGCAACAAATACTAAGATTACCCAAAACAGGTGGCAGCAAATACTAAGATTACCCAAAACAGTTGGCAGCAAATACTAAGTTTACCCAAAACAGTTGGCAGCAATACTTAAGGTTTACCCAAAACAGTGCAGCAAATACTAGATTTTACCCAAAACAGTTTGGCAGCAAATACTAGATTTACCTAAACAGTGGCAGCAAATACTAAGATTTACCCAAAAACAGTTGGCAGCAAATACTAAGATTTAACCCAAAACAGGTTGGCAGCAAAATACTAATGTATTTACCCAAAACAGTTGCAGCAAATACTAGCTATACCCAAAACAGTGAGCAGCAAATACTAAGATTTACCCAAAAAAGTTGGTAGCAAATACTAAGATTTACCCAAAACAGTTGGCAGCAAATACAAAGATTTACCCAAAACAGTTGGCAGCAAATACTAAGATTTACCCAAAACAGTTGGTAGCAAATACTAAGATTTACCCAAAACATTTGGCAGCAAATACTAAGATTAACCCAAAACAGTTGGCAGCAAATATTAAGATTTACCCAAAACAGTTGCCAGCTAATACTAAGATTTACCCAAAACAGTTAGCAGCAAATAATAAGATTTACCCAAAACGTGGCAGCAAATACTAAGATTTACCTAAAACAGTTGGCAGCAAATACTAAGATTTACCCAAAACAGTTGGCAGCAAATACTAAGATTTACCCAAAACTGTTGGCAGCAAATACTAAGATTTACCCAAAACAGTTGGCAGCAAATACTAAGATTTACCCAAACAGTTGGCAGAATTACTAAAATTTACCAAAACAGCTGGCAGCAACATTTACTAAGATTACCCAAAACAGTTGCCAGGGCAAATACTACGATTTACCCAAAACAGTTGGCAGCAAATACTAATGATTTACCCAAAACAGTTGGCAGCAAATACTAAGATTTACCCAAAACAGTTGGCCAAGCAAATACTAAGATTTACCCAAAATAGTTGGCAGCAAATACTAAGTTTTACCCAACAGTTGGCAGCAAAATACTAAGATTTACCCAAAACAGTTGGCAGCAAATACTAAGATTTACCCAAAACAGTTGGCAGCAAATACTGAGATTTACCCAAAACAGTTATCAGCAAATACTACGATTTACCCAAAACAGTTGGCAGCAAATACTAAGATTTACCAAAACAGTTGGCAGAAATACTAAGATTTACCAAAACAGTTTGCAGCAAATACTAAGATTTACCCAAACAGTTGCAGCAAATACTAAGATTTACCCAAAACAGATGGCGCAAAATACTACGATTTACCCATAAACAGGTTGGCAGCAATACTAAGATTTTACCAAAACGTTGGCAGCAAATATAAGATTTAGCCAAAACAGTTGGCAGCAAATACTAAGATTTACCCAAAACATTGGCAGCAAATACTAAGATTTTCCCAAAACAGTTACAGTTGGCAGCAAATACTAAAATTTACCCAAAACTGTTGGCAGCAAATACAAGATTTACCCATAACAGTTGGCAGCAAATACTAAGATTTACCCAATAACAGTTGGCAGCAATACTACATTTACCTTAAACAGTTTTCAGGCAAATACTAAGATTTACTCCAAAACATTGCAGCAAATATCTAAGATTTTACCAAAAGTTGGCAGCATTACTAAGATTTACCCACACATCTGTTGTCTAGCAAGTACTAAATATTTACCACAAAACAGTTGGCAGCAAATTCTAAGATTTACCCAAAACAGTTGGAAGCAAATACTAAGATTTACGAAAAACAGTTGGAACGCAAATACTAAGTTGATCCAAAACAGTTGCATGCAAACTACAAAGTTTTACGCTCAAACAGTTGACAGCAATGTACTAAAGATTACTCCAAAACAGTTGGCAGCAAATACTTAGATTTACCCAAAACAGTTGGAAGCAAATACTAAGATTTACCCAAAACAGTTTGCAGCAAATACTGAGATTTACCCAAAACAGTTGGCAGGCAAAATACTTAAGTATTTTACCCAAGAACATTGGGGTCAGCAAATACAAGATTTACCAAGAACAGTTGGGCAGCAAATACTAAGATTTATCCCAAAACAGTTGGCAGCCAAATACTAAGATTTACCCAAACAAGTTAGCAAAAATAAGATTTACCCAAAACAGTTGGCAGCAAAATACTAAGATTTACCCAAACAGTTGGTAGCAAATACTAAGATTTACCCAAAACAGTTGCAAGCAATACTAAGATTTACCCAAAACAGTTGGCTGCAAATACTAAGATTTACCCAAAACAGTTGGCAGCAAAAGGCTAAGATTTACCAAACCAGTTGGCAGCAAATACTAAGATTTACCCAAAACAGTTGGCAAAGCAAATACTAAGATTTACCAAAACCGTTTTGCAGCAAATAAAGATTTACCATCAAAACAGGTAGGCAGCAAATATAATAAGATTAACCAAAACAGTTCGGCAACAAATCTAAGATTTACTGCAAGAAGCAGGTTGGCAGGGTGTGTAATACTTAAGTTATTTTACCCAAAATCAGTTGGCGCAAAATACTAAAATTACTCTATAAACAGTTGGGCAGTAAAATACTCTAAGATTTACCCAATTATTTACAGTTGGCGGAGCAAAATACTAAAATTTACCCAACAACAGTTGGCGCGAAAAAATAAGATGTACAAACAGATGGCAGCAATATACTAAAATTTACCCAAATACAGTTGGGAGTCAAATACTAAGATTTACCCAAAACAGTTGCCAGCATACTAAGATTTACTCAAAACAGTTGGCAGCAAATCCTAAGATTTACCCAAAACAGTTGGCAGCAAATACTAAAGATTTAAGCCAACAGTTGGCAGCAAACTACTAGATTTACCTCAAAACAGTGTTGCAGCAATACTAAGATTACCCAAACAAGTTTTGGCTAGCAAATCTAGAGATTACCAAACAGTTGGCAGCAAAATTACTGAAGTTTTACCCAAAACAGTTAGACAAATACCAAGTTTGCCAAAACAGTTGGCTAGCAAATACTAAGATTTCTCCAAAACAGTTGGCAGCAAATACAAGATTTTCCCAAAACAGTTGGCAGCAATACTAAGATTTACCCAAAAGAGTTGGAAGCAAATACTAAGATTTACCTAAAACAGTGGCGCAAATACTAAAGATTATCCCATAAACAAGTTGGGCAGCAAATACTGAAGATTTACCCCACAGTTGGCAGCAATTACTGAGATTTACCCAAACGTTGGCAGCAAATACTAAGATATACCCAAACAGTTGCGCAGCAAATACTGAAGATTTCCAAAACAGTTGGCAGCAAATACTAAGATTTCCCCAAAACAGTTGGCAGCAAATACTAAGATTTACCCAAAACAGTTGGCAGCAAATACTAAGATTTACCCAAAACAGTTGGCAGCAAATACTAAGATTTACACAAAACAGTTGGCAGCAAATACTAAAATTTACCAAAAACAGTTGGCAGCAAATACTAAGATTTACCCCAAAACAGTTGCATCAAATACTAAGATTGTATTCAAAACAGTTGGCGAACCAAAATACTAAGATTTACCTCAAACAGTTGGCAGCATAAATATCTAAGATTTACCCAAAACAATCAGTTGGCAGCAAATACTAAGATTTACCCAAAACAGTTGGCAGCAAATACTAAGATTTACCCAAAACAGTTGGCAGCAAATACTAAGATTTACCCAAAACAGTTGGCAGCAAATACTAAGATTTACCCAGAAACAGTTTTTGCAGCAAATTACTAGATTTACCGCGCGAAACAGTGGCATGCATAATACTAAAGATTTACCCAAACAGTTGGCAGCAAATACTAAGATTAACCCAAAACAGTTGGCAGCAAATACTAAGATTTACCCAAAACAGTTGGCAGCAAATACTAAGATTTACCCAAAACAGTTGGAAGCAAAAATAAGATTTACCCAAAACAGATGGCAGCAAATACTAAGATTTACCCAAAACAGTTGGGAGCAAATACTAAGATTTACCCAAAACAGTTGGCAGCAAAATAACTAAGATTTACCCAAACAGTTGGCAGCAAATACTTAGATTTACCCAAAACAGTTGCAGCAAATACTAAGGATGTTACCCAAACAGTTTGGGAAACAAATACTATAGATTTACCCAAACAGTTGGCGAGCAAATACTAAGATTTACCCAAACGAGTTGCAGGCAAATACTATAGATTTTACCCAAAACAGTTTAGCAAATACTAAGAATTTACCCAAAACGTTAGCTGAGCAAATACCAAGATTTAACCCAAAACATTGCAGCATACTAAGATTTACCGGCAAACAGTTGGCAGCAAATACTAAGATTTACCCAAAAAAGTTGCAGGCAAATACCTAAGATTTACTCCAGTAACAGTTGGTAGCAGTACTGAAGATTTACCCAAACAGTTTGCAGCCAAATACTCAAGATTTACCCTAAAACAATTTGGCAGCAAATACTAAGATTACCCAAAACAGTTGGCAGCAAAATACTAAGATTTACCCAACAGTAGGCAGCAAATACTAAGATTTACCAAAAACAGTTGGAGCAAATACTAAGATTTACCAAAACAGTTGGCAGCAAATACTTAGATTTACCCAAAACAGTTTGGCAGCAATACTAACTTTTTAACCCAAAACAGTTTGCAGCAAATACTAAGATTTACCCAAAACAATTGGCAGCAAATACTAAATTTACGCCAAAACAGTTGCAGGCAAAATACTAAGTATTTACCCAAAACCAAGTTAGGCAGAGCAAATACAAAAGATTACGCTAAAAACAATTGCGGCAAGATAGTAAGGATTTGCCCAAAACAGTTGCAGCTAATATCTAAGATTTACCCTAAAACAGTTGGCAGCAATACTAAGATTTACCACAAAACAGTTGGCACAAATACTAGATTTACACCAAAACAGTGCACAAATACTAAATTACCCAAAACAGTTGCAGCAAATACTAAGATTACCCAAAAACGTATGGCAAGCACAAATCTAAAGATATACCCAAAACAGTTGGCAGCCAAATTACTAAGATTTACCATCCAAAACAGTTGGCAGCAAATACTAAGATATACCCAAAACAGTTGGCAGCAAATACTTCAAGATTTAACTCCAAATAAGTTGGCAGCAAGATACTAAGATTACGTCAAAACAGTTGGCAAGCAATACTAAGATTGACCCAAAACAGTTGGCAGCAATTACTAAGATTTACCCAAAACAGTTGGCAGCAAATACTAACATTTACCCAAAACAGTTGGCAAGCAAATACTAAGATTTACCGAAAACAGTTGGCAGCAAATCTAAGATTTACCCAAAACAGTTGGCAGCAAAATACTAAGATTTACCCAAACAGTTGGCAGCAAATACTAAGATTTTCCCAAAACAGTTGCAGCAAATACCAAGATTTACCCAAAACAGTTTGCAGCAAATACTAAGATTTTACCCAAAACAGTTGGCAGCTAATACTAAGATTTACCCAAAACAGTTGGCAGCAAATAATAAGATTACCCAAACCAGTTGCAGCTAAATATCTACGATTTTTACCCACAATAACAGTTGGCAAAGCAATCTAAGATTTACAAAAACAAGGTTGGAAGCAAAAATACGAGATTTGACCCAAAACAGATGGCAAGCAAAATACTAAGATTTACCCAAAACAGTTGGCAAGCAAATACTAAGTTTACCCAAAACAGTTGGCAGCATAATACTAAGATTTACCAAAACAGTGGCAGCAAATCTATTAGATTTACCCACAAACAGTTGGCGCAAATACTATAGATTTACCCCACAAAACAGTTGCAGCAATACTTGAAGATTTACCGCAAAGCAGTTGGCAGCAATCATACTAAAGATTTGTACCTCAAAACAGTTGGCAGCAAATACTAAGATTTACCCAACACATTTCAGCAAATACAAGATTTACGCCAACAGTTAGCAGCATAAATACCAAGAGTTGTACCCAAGAACAGTTTGGCAAGCAATACTAAGATTTAACCCAAAACAGTTTGGCAGCAATACTGAAGATTTAACGCTTTTCTCCAAAAACAAGTTGACAGCAAATACTAAGATTTACCCCAAAACAGTTGGTAGCATATACTAAGATTTACCCAAAATCGTTGGCAGCAAATACTATAGATTTACCCAAACATTTGGCACAAATACTAAGTATTTAACCCAACAACAGTTTGGCAAAATACTAAAGATGTAAGCCCAAACAGTTAGCAGCAAATACATAAGATTTTACCTAAAAACAGTTGCAGCAAATACTAAGATTTACCCCAAACAGTTGGCAGCAAATACTAAGATTTACCAAAACAGTTGGCAGGCAAATACTAAGATTTACCCAAAACAGTTGGCAGGAAAATACTAAGATTTACCCAAAACAGTTAGCAGCAAATACTAAGATTTACAAAAACAGTTGGCAGCAAATACTAGGATTTACCCAAAACAGTTGCAGCTAATACTAAGATTTACCCAAAACATTTGGCAGCAATAACTAAGATTTTACCCAAACAGTTGGCATGCAATCTAAGATTTTATCGCCAATTTTAACAGTTGGGCAGCAAACTACTAGGATTTGACCCAAACACAGTTGGCAGTCAATACTAAGATTTCCCCATAACTAGTTGGCAGAAATACTAAATTTACCCAAAACTGTTGGCAGCAAATCTAAAATTTACCCAAAACAGTTGGCAGCAAATACTAAGATTTACCCAAAACAGTTGGCAGCAAATACTAAGATTTACCCAAAACAGTTGGCAGCAAATACTAAGATTTACCCAAAACAGTTGGCAGCAAATACTAAGATTTACCCAAAAAACAGTTGGCAGCAAATACTAAGATTTACCCAAAACAGTTGGCAGCAAATACTAAGATTTACCCAAAACAGTTGGCAGCAAATACTAAGATTTACCCAAAACAGTTGGCAGCAAATACAAAGATTACCCAAAACAGTTGGCAGCAAATACAAAGATTTACCCAAAACAGTTGGCAGCAAATACTTAGATTTACCCAAAACAGTTGGCAGCAAATACTAAGATTTACACCAAACAGTTGCAGCAAAATACTAAGGATTTAACCCAATAACAGTGGCAGCAAATACTTCAAGGTTTACCCCAAAACAGTTGGCAGCAAATACTAAGATTTACCCAAAACAGTTGGCAGCAAATACTATGATTTACCTAAAACAGTTGGCAGCAAATACTAAGATTTACCCAAAACAGTTGGCAGCAAATACTAAGATTTACCCAAAACAGTTGGCAGCAAATACTAAGATTAACCCAAAACAGTTGGCAGCAAAATACTAAGATTTACACCCAAAACAGTTGGCAACAAATACTGAAGTTTACCCAAAACTGTTGGCACAATACTAAGATTGAAACAAAACAGTTGGGCAGCAAATACAAAGATTACCCAAAACAGTTGGCAGCAAATACAAAAGATTTACCCAAAACAGTTGGCAGGAAATACTAAGATTTACCCAAAACAATTGGCAGCAAATACTAAGAATTACCCAAAACAGTTGGCAGCAAATCTAAGATTTACCCAAACACAGTGGCCAGCAAATACTAAGGCCGCTCAACCTATGAACTGCCATAGCCACCGCAAACAGTTCGGCAGAAAATATGATTTACCTAAAACAGTTGGCAGCAAATACTAAGATTTTACCCAAAACAGTGGGCAGCAAATACTAAGATTTAACCAAAACAGTTGGCAGCAAATACTAAGATTTACCTAAAACAGTTGGCAGCAAATACTAAGATATACCCAAAACAGTTGGCAGCAAATACTAAGATTTACCCAAAACAGTTGGCAGCAAATACTAAGATTTACCCAAAACAGTTGGCAGCAAATACAAAGATTTACCTAAAACAGTTGGCAGCAAATACTAAGATTTACCCAAAACAGTTGGCAGCAATACTAAGATTACCCAAACTAGTTGGCAGCAAATATCTATAGATTTAACCCAAAACAGTTGTGCAGCAAAATACTCAAGATTTAACCAAAACAGTTTGGCAGCACATATAAGATTTAGCCCAAAACAGTGGCAGCAAATACTAAGATTTTCACCCACAACAGTTGGCAGCAAATACTAAGATTTACGCAAAAACAGTTGGCAGCAAAATACTAAGATTTTACCCAAATACATTTGGCAGCAAAATACTAGAGTTTACCCAGAAAACAGTTGTTCAGCAAAATACAGTAGATTTACCCAAAACAGGTGCAGCATATAATATTAGTTTACCAAAACAGTTTTCCAAGCAAATGACTCAAGATTTAAACCCATAACAGTTGGCAGGCCAAATACTAAATGTTACCCACAACAGTTGGCAGTCAAATACTAAAATTACCCTAAAACAGTTGTCAGTAAGAATATCGTAAGATTTACCCAAAAACAGTTGCAGCAAATACTAAGATTTACCCAAAACAGTTGGCGGCAAAAAATACTATGATTTACCTAAAACAGTTGGCACAGCTAATACTAAGTATTTACCCAACTAGTTGCAGCAATTATACTGAAGCATTGTTTACTGACCAAAACAGTCTGGCAGCAATACTAGATTTACCCAAGACAGTTGGCAGCAAATACTAAGATATACCAAAACAGTTGGCAGCAAAATACTAAGATTTACCTCAAAACAGTTTGTAGCAATATACTAAGATTTACCAAAAACAGTTTGCAGCAAATACAAAGATTTACCTAAAACAGTTGGCAGCAATACTAAGATTTAGCCAAAACAGTTGGCAGCAAAATACTAAGATTTACCCCAAAACAGTTGGCAGCAAGTACTAAGATTTACCCAAAACAGTTGGCAGGAAATACTAAGATTTACCCAAAACAGTTGGCAGCAAATACTATAGATTTACCCAAAACAGTTGGGAGCAAATTACTAAGATTTTAACCCAAAACAGTTTTCAGCAGAATACTCTAAGATTTCCCAAAAACAGTTAGGCAGCAATTACCAAGATTTACCAAAACAGTTGGCAGCAAATACTAAGATTTACCCAAAAACAGTTGGCAGCAAATACTAAGATTTACCCAAAACAGTTGGCAGCACATACTAAGATTTACCCAAAACAGTTGGTAGCAAGTACTAAGATTTACCCAAAACAGTTGGAAGCAAATACTAAGATTTACCTAAAACAGTTGGCAGCAAATACTAAGATTCTTACCCAAAACAGTTGGCAGCAAATACAAAGATTACCCAAAACAGTTGGCAGCAAATGCTAAGGATTTACCCCAAACAGTTGGCAGCAAATACTAAAGATTTATCCGCAATAACAGTTGGGTCAGCGATAATACTAAGATGTTACCTTCAAATCAGTTCGGCATGCAATATACTAAGATTGTACCAAAAGCAGTTGGCTCGCAAATTTATGCTGGATAGATTTTACCCAAAACAGTTGCAGCAAATACTAAGATTTACTGCATAAATCATGTTGGCAAAGTAAAAAAAGATTTTTTTTAAGCCCAAAACCATGATGTCGCAAGCGAGATACTAAGATTTGACCGCAATATATCGATTGGGTAGCAAAATTATCTAAAGATTTACCCAAATCATTTTGGTGGCAGCAAATATTGAAGGATTTAATCCTTGTCAATATAGTTGGGAGCAAGAATCCTAGGATTTACGCCAGAGTAACGACGTTGGCGCAAATATCTATAGATTTACCCAACACAGGTTGGCAGCAATATACAAGATTTACCCAAGAACAGTTGGCAGCAATACTAAGATTTACCAAAACAGTTGGCAGCAAATACTAAGGTTTACCCAAAACAGTTGGCAGCAAATACTAAGATTTACCCAAAACAGTTAGCAGCAAATACCAAGATTTACCCAAAACAGTTTGCAGCAATCTTAAGATTTATCAAAACAGTTGGCAAGCAAATTACTAAGATTTACCCCAAAACAAGTTGCAGCAAAATACTAAGTGAATTTCACTCAAAACAGTTGGTGCAAGTACTAAGATTTACCGCAAAACAGGTTGGCAGCAAATACTAAGATTTACCTAAAACAGTTGGCAGCAAATACTAAGATTTACCCAAAACAGTTTGCAGCAAATACTAAGATTTACTTCTCAAAACAGTTAGCAGCGTACTGATACTAAGTTATTTTATCAAATAAACAGTTGGTCAGGCAGAATATCTATATTTTACATCTTCAATCAGTCTGGGCAGCATAATACAAGATTTTTATCCAAAACAGTTTTGGCAGCAAATACTAAGATTTACCCAAAACAGTTGGCAGCAAATAGTACTAAGACTTTACCCAAAGCAGTTGGCAGCAAATACTAAAAATTTTACCCAAAACAGTTGGCAGCAAATCTATGATTTACCTAAAACAGTTGGCCAGCAAATACTAAGCAATTTACCCAAACAGTTGGCAGCAATACTAAGATTTATCCCAAAACAGTTGGCGCAAATAACTAAGATTTACCCAAACAGTTTTGGCAGCATACTAAGATATACCCAAACAGTCTGGCAGGCAAATACTAAATTTAACCGCAAAACAGTTGGTAGCTATATAGTTTTTTTCTACAAGATTTACCCAAGACAGTGGCAGCAATACAAAGATTTAACCTCAAACAGTTGGCAGCCAATACTAAAGATTTACGCCAATAACAGTTGGCCAGCAAATCTAAGATTTACTCCAAACTAGATGGCACAAAATACTAAGATTTAACCCAAAACATTGGCGCAAATACTAAGTGATTTACCCAAAACTAGTTGGCACAAAATACTAAGATTACCCAATGAGTGCGGCAAATACCCTAGGATTTATCCCCAAAACTTGGCAGCAACATACTAAGATTTACCTAAAACAGTTGGCAGCAAATAAGATTTACCCAAAAGAGTTGGCAGCAAATACTAAGAATTACCCAAAACAGTTGGCAGCAATACTAAGATTTACCCAAACAAGTTGGCAGCAAATACTAAGATTTACGAAAACAGGTTGCACGCAAATCTAAGATTTAACCCATAACAGTTGGGCAGCATATTACATAAGATTTACCTAAACAGTTGCAGGGCAGATATCTGAAGATTTACCCAAACGTTGGCGCAGCAAATACTAAGATTTACCTCAAAACAGTTGGCAGCAAATACTGAAGATTTACCCAAAACAGTTGGCAGCAAATACTAAGATTTACCCAACACAGTTGGCAGCAAATACAAAGATTACCCAAAACAGTTGGCAGCAATTACTCAGAGATTTAGCCCAATACAGTTGGCACAAAATACTAAGATTTACCTCACAACAGTGTGCAGCTAAAATACTAAGATTTTACCCAAAACAGTTGCAAGCGAGATACTAGAAATTTACCCAATTAACAGTTGGCAGTAAATACTAAGATTTACCCTAAACAGTTGGCAGCAAATACTAAGATTTACCCAAACAGTTGGTGTAAGCAAATACTATAGATTTACCCCAAACAGTTGGCAGCAAATACTAAGATTTACCAAAACTAGTTAGTCAAGCAAATACTAAGCA
>JABUQX010032553.1:2500-52497 GCA_015478945.1 Trachelipus rathkii
AGAATATCTTAAAAGAAAATACGTAATAGGCTATAAAACTATTTATTATTACTTACGTGAGTAAGAAAGGATAGTCGCAATAACAAGTGTTTTCTGGTTCACACTACTATTACAGTGCGTTGTGCTGAAGCCATGTTCGCAATATCCTTTGAGAGAGTGTTAAATCTTTATGATGGATAAATCACGGTACCTCTTTCTCTCTCCTCTTCTTGTATCTCTAACTGTAGTGACTGCAAGCTGCCTGTGTGTCAACACACTCATAGGCTTGAGTTGCGCACACGCAAGTCTTAGTCTCTATGCAAATGAGACCTAGATGATTGACGAAAGAGACTGTGACTGCTTTTCTTTGTGTGAACTCTTTGCGCTCACTGCAACCGTGCTAGACTCTCGCACTCCCGGTCACCGATGTTCTCTCCTGCGCATCTCTCCTCTCTCGCATCCTCGTGTCACCGTACACCAGCACTTCTTGCGCATCCTCTCTCTCAGTCTCTCCTCTCTCCGCTGACGACCCTGTAGTACCTACGCTTATGCCATCTTTGTGACTCGAGATGCGCCAACTTTGAAGTGTTTTCGTAGAGTGTGGTCTAGTACAACAAACACTTGTTATGACGTTGTCTTGGTTTTAAGCACCCTGCTGATTATAGTGAGTGTATAGAAGAACCAGATTGTGAAGGCCACAGGACTCTACTTGTGTGAATATCTTAAATATTTATTTTACTATCTTATGACTCACAGTACTACATCTATTTTTTGAGTATATTATACTATATTTAATTAAGTATTTCTTATGTGATCTATTAACTTATATACATGGATAAGGTGATATTATGAACAATACCAACTCTTAATTATTATACTTATCTAATCTTATATATCATGTTATTTATGTTACAAGTTATTTGGTTTTCTAAAGTAAACGTGAACGCTCAGTACGCTGAGATCTTATATTACTTATTTATCTTTTCCTTTGAACTCTTAGTCCTCTATGAACTCTTTATACCTCAAATTATTAGTGTAAATCTTTTTCTGCTGGGTATTAATGACTCTGACAAACTAAACTTATTTACTTAAAAATCACACTTATTCTACCTCTTTCTGTGAGTGGTATCTGTTTATTTTCTTATAGTCTAGTTTACACTTCTATATTGCAGAATTCATTATAATATACTACTTATCAATCCTCTTAATATTACTGTACTGTGTAAAATTAACTATATTAATTTTTTTTAAGACACCATTAGTGATCATTTAAAATCTTTCATAGTGGTGTTACTCATGAATATTAATTTATCTGAGCAATTATATATATATCTTTTTTCCTATATTGCATTAATGATGTATCTGTTTACTATATATATACACCTCTTAGGCCCGATAAACTCTCAACTTTACATTTCTCCTTCAAATTTAAAAGTGAGGTCTGTCACTCAAATATACTCAAGTGTAACCTAATATGAGTAGGTGGGGTATACGCTTAGATACAGTCACATCATGATCTCTGTCTTATTATATCGTTATGAGTTACAATATAGTATACCGTTAATATAACAAAAAAAATAGTTGATTTTCATAATGTTCAATATTCCACTGGTCGAGGGGACTTTTTGATAAGCTATCTATAATTTATATGATATACTAATCTTTTACATACACCATATAGTACTGTCAAATCTATATTTAGACTAAAGAGTCAAAGCTACTATATGATTATTACTTCTTTTCTTCATATTCTTGCCTTATACAACTGCCATTTTACCATATATTTTAACCTTAGATAAATACTTGAAGTGGTTAGTGTGTTTATTCTATTCGTATACATAGTACTTTACTTAAAGAAGGTGTATTCTCTTGGGTATAGCCTTGCTGAGTACTCTTCTTACTACGCTATATACCAATTCTATATACTTACAATAGGTGTAAGTACATATATGCTTTATATCTACTCACTAGACTTAGTATCGTAGTCTTACTCACTAGCACGTCTCCACAAAAATATACTGATAGCTATACCAAATGTAGTTAATAATACAAGGGTACATAACTTACAATTATTATAGGTATATGTGATATAGTAAAGATATTTATAAAAATACATAAATGACAATATTACTTAAATCTCATATTATTAAAATAATTTTTACTTAATAAAGTCATTCCAAAATTTAATACGTCATAACCTACCTATATCACTTAACCTAACTAACTCATAACCTAACTATATTAACCTATATAACCTAACTAAACCTAACCTATATATTCCTAATAAAACCTAACCTAACCTAATAACCTAACCTATATACCTATTAACTATATAACCTATAACCTATGAGCTACTATATACATACATATAATAAACATTAAAATAAACTAATAATAACATAATTATATATAATTAATATGGTAAAATTGCAGATTCTATTAATCCATATAAAATAAATACTACAGGATATATATATAATTATCATTATAATTAATCATAAATCATAAACTTAACATATATAATATAATATAACATTAAATCCATAATAACATAAGAAGAATGGATAACTCAAAACATATACAATTAACTAAATAACTATAACATATATAACATATAATACTATATATATAATGATAACTATATACACCTATACGCTGTATGAGTGAGTTTATTAATCAGGAATATTTTTATTTAGAATGTCTATGTCCTCAATACTACATATTTGTAACTTGTCGACCATTTATCCCCTGTCGACCATAATTATATTTTAGGGTATTATATAGTCACTCCAATCTTTCTAAGTCGAGAGTTTAGAACTATATATATATTATATACATGTCGATAGTGAAGTCGACATTATCATTTTACTATTATTATTACTATAATGGTGACTCCTCTATCTCTACCTTACTAAATCTTACTCTAGTTATCTACGATTATATATTCTATAGTCTTTACTATCCTATTAACTTCCTTAAGGTGGCATATGTCACTATTCTGTACACCTCTCTATAACTTCAATTATATTCTAACTCTAATAACATTTCTATAAAAATCACCAATATATATATACTATATATATAATTAGTTATAATATTATATATATATATAATATAGTATGTGTAAAATTGCAGTTTAGGATATAACAAATCTACAGGATATATAGTACATATATATACATTTACAGTAAATAATTGCAATACTTACATGCCCTACATACAAGGTATAATGCTGAAAACACAAGAGAAAGGTAAGAGTAAGATGAGGAGAGAGAGGAGAGAGATAGAAAGATAATGAAGTAAGAAGTAAAGATAAAGAGGATGAATAGTATATTTATATAGATAGAGTAATATAGTGAGAGAGTAAGAGATAGTAAAGAGTATATATAAGAGCGCGGAGAGATGAGGAGGGAGAGAGAGAAAGAGGAGAGAAGAGAGAGTAGAGAGAAAGAGAGGAAGAAAGAGAGAAAGATGAAGAGCTTATATGTACGTATTTAAAAACTTCATTACAGTATTTTGGTAGAAATTCACAGTATAGAATCTCAATGAAATATATATATTTGAAGCGTGCGATGTGATTGACGTGTGTGGGTTTTGAAGTGACTTTTCTAATTCCTAGTCCCAAAGTTTTAAATATTTCCTAAAAATAAACTTATAGGTATGGAATTTTGAGGCTAAAGCCTTACTATTATAATTACTTTATTAGTACAACCTATATATAATTACTATATATATTGATAAGTATTATAATAATATAAATATATATACTTAATACTATATATAATATATATAATAACTATAATATTATTAATAAACAGATATACTTTATGTCGCAGTGCTAAATCATTTCAGTTATAAAATGAAAGTAAATTTATGATTTTAATTACAAATAATTAATTTTTTCAACAATTTTTCGAATGTAAAGTCTTAGCTTATTCAAATTGTCAGAGGAAAACCATACAGTAGCTTGTAAAATGGCTTAGTCACTATCATTTTCACAACGATGTTGGCCCTTGGGATATATCTAAATGAACAATATCTTATAGTCATACTATTACTCAGTAATTTGAGGAACATAAGCCTCCTTTTCTGAACTTCCAAAATTAGTTTAATAATGTCGAAAGGTGCTAAATATTGGTTGTTATAGTCATGTGGTTTTGAGGAAAATTTTCCTGATAAAAGTTCCGAGTTTCATTTTTAATTGAAGAATGAAGCTACAGATTGATAATATATATTTCAACTATCCGCAGTCAACTCGAGGGTCTAAGATAGAACTTTGTAAATGAATAAATTTACGTATAAATTAAAGTATTAAAATCACGAAGAATGTCTTTAATGCAAAATATATTTAAAGATCATTGTATGCATTAAATGAAAAGAATTTAGTAGATAGTTAAAGTTATTCTATAAGTTTATCACTAAATAGTATAAAGCGTCCGGTTTAATCCGATAGATTTTCATTATTTATTCCTTTAAAAAAGTTATCTATATATTAAATAATTCATTTAAAATTTGAATAATATAAAATACAGTGGAGAGAGGAAAAATATTTTTAATCTTAAATTTTGGTTGAAAGCCAAAGAAAAGAGTTGTTGCACATAAGACAAAATATTGTGGAAAATAATTTGTAAAAGTAGGGGATTAGTCTTTGATTAAAACTCCAATTTAATTGGATATATTGTTCTAAATTATGTGACTCATATTTACTGTTTCTTACTGGTACTAAATATTCTTATTTGCTGTATAAACGAGAGTTTTATAGCATAAACAGGTTGAACAATTATCGAAGTATTTAAAGTGATATTACTTACCACACAAAATTTGCGAAATGTCACTTCTTTTGAATAGACTTCTCTCAGCAAAAATTTCTTGCAATTCTCTTAAAATTTAATTTTTTCATTTGTGAGTTTTACTCTTCAATGAGTGATTAGGAATATTTTTAACTCAAGCTTGACTCACTAAATTTTCTAACTGCTCTTGAGCTTGACTGACAGCTATTTCGTTCTAAGTGTCATTAGGTAAATATGAAACTATTCCATCTATTGTTTAAACAATCTCTTGTAATTTTGTTTTGATTATGATGTATTGTGAAAGTTATTTATTAATTTTCTGATTTATATGATTAATAGCTTATAATTTGTAATCATAATTATTCACACTAATTTTATTGGTATAATCTATTTTGTAATAATTAAACGATTAAGCACATAATATTTACTCGAACTTTAATAAATCAACAATTAAGTTTTAATGATGTGAATATAATATGTTGAATTTTGTGTATTTGGAAATAAACAGGATCATTTCAAAGGCTTATAGTTATGAATGCAATAATTGCATATAGGTTAATATTACTTTTATATATAATTTAATTTTACTGAATGCTTAATAACATTTATTCTCACATTAATATATAAGTAACAGAACAAAGGAAGGGTGCTATTCTAAATTTAATAAGTAATCTTGTAAAAACACTCATTTGTGAGTGATATTGAAATGAACACTATATGTTATTCAAACCTGTTATAGAGAATTCATTACACATGGAATGCTAATCCTCGTGATATATACAAAAAACACGCATTTCTACAAATAATTAATCAATCAATTTGAGATATGTGTATAGTTATGAATGTTCATATAAAACTCACTGTAACTTTGATTTATTTTATGTGATGGATTTTTATAATAATTAATGAAATTGTTTAATAAAATATTTAGTTGAGTAATTAAATCTATACTCACATACTTCGAACTGAGGCTTGACTAACATTCTATTGAATTTTTTGTCTCAATGTCTGATCGAGTACAAACAATTTTATATTATTCGTTGCATTGCATACTTCTTGACCAGCTCCAATGCTTATATTCTAGATATAGATCCAGACTCTAGCACCCGCTGTAACTTCTAATTCTAGATATATTTTAAATTATATAATATATATAAATATATATATATTAATAAATATTATATAATATATAATATCATATATTATAATTTATAAACTATATAACATAATAATATTAATATATATATATATATAATATATATATATAATATATATAAATATATATATAATTAATAATATATAATATATATATTAATATATATATATATTATATATATATTAACAAATATTAAATATATATTATATATTATCATATAATAAATATATAGTTTTAATATATATATAATATTAAAGTAATAAATATAATGGACATAATTATTAATAATGTGATAACGGGGACACGGAAACGGAAGTCTGGATTTTCATAAACATCTTACTTCACATGAGTGTGATCTATGTATGTACGGATAATAAGAAAGTTCTATGTGTGATAATGGATTTTGTTTTAAGTTTTGGTTGTTTGTATATTTTGATATTCGTCTAGGTATGTGAGTGGTGGAAGCTTAGGGATTTGTTAAAAAAGAGTCTTGAATCAGGGAGATGTTGCGTAACCTAGCCTAATCCTAACGCTATGAATCCAACCTGTGAATTTTTTTTCTAATATGACTACATATATTAATGTAAATAATATGATTTTTTTTTTCATTTCACCCTTAGAACATCTTTGCAGTATTAACTACTTTGTTAATTCTTTTATAAATATCCGAATATCCCTGGTGTGCGTTGTCACCGATTCTAATAACTTCTCTCGTCAATAAAATTAATAATATATATTTTTATTTATTATCACATTATACGCCCAATCTAATAACCCATATATATATATATATATATATATATATAATATATAATAATATATAATATATATCTTTATAATGCTTATTATGGAATAGTATAATACCTAGTGATACTATATATTGAATCTCAAAATATATATATTAGGCATCTAAAAAAGAATATATTATATTTATTTTCTAACAAATATTTTATTACAAGTAAATAATTAAATTATGGGTTAATGAACTCTACTATAACATGCGCACAAAGTAAAATAAAAACAAATCGTAAGAAGCATAGTTGCCAAATAGTAAATTCTTTAATAAACCATGATGAAAAAAATAACATTAAAGTGTATGTAGAATCAACAATTAAAAATAAAGGAACGAGAATTTGAGGAGTGATAATTGAAAGGATTAAAAGGAAAGGATAATTAATAATTTAATTATTATACTATTGTTTATATACTTTATTTATTATATTAATAATATTTTTATGTGCATATATTGCTTTCATCTAATTAATTATTATTTACGAACATATCTTTTACTGCGTAAAAATTTCAATAAGTTCCATATTATAAGTACTACTATAGGTTTCGTACTAAAATATAATAATCGGAACTAACTGTGTGTCATATGATTAGGAAAAATAATATTTAAAAGATGAATTACTGCCTAATTAATCCTAATTTAATTTAATAAAAAACAATCAATTCTTCCCTCTAAGTTTATTCGTGAACTCTAGAGTTCTAAACCTAACCTAAACGCAATATCTATATCTCTATAATCTCTAAACCTCGCTGCAAGTTCTAACTCTATATGTAGTACTAGACCCTAACCTAAAAATAAAACCAATTTCCATGTTTAGCTCGCCTAGACATATTCATCTATTTACTACTGCATAATAACGCTGATAGAAATATTTTTTTTCCATAAGATCACTGAACATCTCTTGGCCCGTATCAACGCGTGGGGTGTCAATTGCAAAGGAGTCAAGTAAGTTTGTCCAAATTTATATCCTAATCTATCTTTAACTCTATTTTAATATTCCTTTTTTTAGTCTTCTACTACTTTGAAAACATCATATATACTTATGTATATTAGAAATACCATAGTTAATTCAACTCACCTATATCTATATATCATCACGTGTTCGTATAATATACTGACTCCCATTATCAAGAGTAAGTACTAAAAGTATATATATATAGGCTTATTCTTACTTATATATATAGGTATATATACCTTATCGTATATGTGAAGTAAGTAAGCTTAACTTTTTAGAACATAGTTTTAATATTTATCTCAGCAATCACAACAATAGTCCAAATCAAACATATACCTACAAATAAACATGAAGAAGACGCCTTTAAGGAGGTGTGCGTGAAAATACCTGATCTCTGAAAAAAAGACATCAGATCAGCACGGCCCCCATATCCCAATTAGCTTTGATCAATTGATTTTTTTCTTTCTCGGAATTCTCCTGATTTTGCTCTTTCACTTGTGTGAGAGTCACATACAATTCCAACTCCAACATAGTACCCCACAAAAAACACAGATCCTGTGTCATGTTTCATATTTCACATTTTCATTAATCTCTAATTCTTGAAAAGTGGAAATAGCCTCTGTAGTTTTCGGCCTTGAATTTCGGTGCTCTTAAATTTGCTCTTCTCCACACCTCTCGAGAGAGCTTTAATTGAGTTCAAGATTTGAAACACAACCAATCTATAGAGAGCATTTTCTTTTCATCATGATTTCCCAGTTTTCTCATAGCACGTAGACCAATAGAGCTCTTTTAATTAACACCATTCCGCACAGTTTCTGCCTGCTGCAAAAAAGTGATTGTTGTGATGTCTTCTGAACAGACGTCTCCCACTGCTCATGAGGTTATAAGGTTAACTTCCATGTGCAGATTGGCTAAATTCATACATGTTCTGGTTTCAATGTTCTGTATTGAGCACTAATAATGAATAGACGAGCGTTTTTCATCTATATATTATATACTCAGACGCTCATTTGTTTAGCATTTCAAAAACATTACATCTAAGAAACAGTGTCTTTCTCAGAGCTGCTCTATTCTCTCTTTTCTTCAAATTGTTTACAGTTGACCTGACCCATCTCACAAACCGGCATCTGACGCAGTAGTTTATAATTACTAATTGAATAAAAAAATAAATAACCGTGATATATAGTTCAACATTATTTTAAAAATGTGAACATCTCATATAACACATATTTTCTCGTTGTGTGTGTTAAGATACCACTAATTAGTATACATATTCGTGTAGATATATGTAAGTACTCCTACACATTCATCATATATTCACCTTATATCTCTTTGAACTTAACGCAGTCGACTGCTAATCCGCGACTACTGAGTCATTGGGACTGAAGAAATCCTCGTGACTTGTATCGGTATCAAGTGATTATCGTATAGTGTGATGCAAACAGTTTCGGTGTAGAATTCGGTGAGATCTCAGTGCTCAGTCCTTCTTATGTCACGCACATCTCTGACACTTTAAGTCCTAATATATTTCGAAAAATGGAAGAAAGCACCACTCATGTGAGCCGTGTTGGTAATTCTTTGGAGTTCAGTGATTATTGCAGTTCCCCACATAACTATGAATACTCCAGATGAGCACCTATGTGGCTCGGGTACTATTAGTTGATATACGATATTGACACACTATAAGAAGGTTTAGTTTTACTTATTATGAGTTTTATAATATGTTTGCTATATATATTTCACTATTTTTTTTGTTTCCTTTAATCTATAAATAACATGTATACTAGAATTGCCCACGCTTAATATATGATTTTGAGAAGTTAATAATATTGTGTTTACCATTAGTTAGAATAAATACATGACTTAAAGAGAGATAATGCTGTATTTAATATGTAGGAATAGTCGATATCCAGAGATAAACAAATCTCCTCATTCTTTATATATATGGTAATGTATATTAAGAATATATAACAAATTATGATATTAATATAATATTGTATTAAATATATAAAATCGCAATTGTGAGCGAAAATTACTCCAGTGTTTTACTTGAACAGCTCCACTAAAATAGGGGACAGTGGGTAGAGGAGCGATTCACATGCCTGTACTTTCACTCTCGAGTGATCCGAGAGAGAACCTTCTTTTCCACATATCCTTCCCCCTTATGCTTCAATTTTTACAGCAAGAGTTATACGGCTATCCCTATAAATGCCCTTCCCTCTCCGAATTCTAAAATGCCTATGAGATCACCAGATCAATCATATAGTTACGTTTTTGTTATTACATACTTCTCGCTTAGCGCCCGACGTATCCCATGCGTCTTAATAATCGTCCTTATTACTAAATAATCAATCGTCTAATGGATAGTACCCGCATAGTCCAACGTAAATACAATTTTCTTAACTGTGAGCTGCGTCGCGATTTCTCTTTCGTAAGATATATCAAATAATAATTTCTGAATGAATTAGTGCAAACTCGCTCAACCTTCAAGTAGGAGGTAACGTGCTATATGAATTCGCTGTACAAGAGAGTGCAGGGCCCTCGAAACAATGGCGCGAGAGCTCTTCTGCGATTTGCGTGCATGTGTGTCAGTTGTTTCCATCGCTTACTTTCCCTGGACACTCGACATGTGCCGACCAAATGGCCGCCTCCCCATTCAAATTCTGTATTAACTTATGCGTCAGCTGCTGTCGCTGACGGTGGACTGGATCATTTTCTCGATCTTGCGTCCTTGGCTGAAAAGAGTGTCCTAGAGGACGATAGTGAGAATCGGGAATTTCTTTAACGGGTGAGAGGAATATAAGAACGGAAGGACATAAAAACTCGAATCCACTTTCTGTGAGCGTGAAATGTGGATCGCCATTAGTTTGCACTTCTCCAAAGCTACCGAGGGTAATACGAAAGCGCTTCAATGCACGCTGAATTACACTTTGCACGACCTTCGCTTATTGCGTTCAGCCCAAGTTACCCCGAACTAGATAAAATCACTACAACAGTACACTAAAATACGAAAAGTAATGATCACAAATGTTAATCTACTAACCTCACCATTTGCAAGTTCTTAATATAAGGCTGCATTAATTCTTAAAACGGACATTTATCATCACCGACAATCTCTCATTATATTTCGATTCATATCTTCATTGAATTTATATGAGTGTGCAGCCTAACCCTCAAAACGTGGCAGCCACTAATTAACTTCGTGATCTAGTTTATTTGCTTACACTTACTATTACGTCCTATATCACCTATATATCTATACAAGCATTAATTAAAACCTATACTATTGATCTGAGAATATATTCAAACTTTTGAGCTATGTTAACTCCACTTAGATGTTACTTGTGTATAATATTCTAAAGACAGATATGAACTATTCTTCTCATAGCCAAATTTGAGTCATCTGTGTCCACCATGTATTATCCTTGTGTAAGATCCTTCATTTTAACAAATAGTCACTACAGATATATAAATTTCATGTGTAAGTTATTATTATACTCTAGTTTTTTGATCTGCGACTAGCATAATGTGAATCGATTGCTCACCATCCCACCTTATCTTGAATCTTTTGCACGTCTTTTCTCTATTCATAACTGTTCTTATATTGGTGAGAGCACATTTTCCTCGAGATACATTGCTATATTCATTACATGGGTCTCCCCACAATGGTGCTTCCACCAAAGCGATATTTAATTACTCATCAAGACATCTCAGTGTGTGCGGCTTGCATTGTTGATGTCTCACCGATGATAAGGTGCTGTTCCTGTACACTGACTCATCTAAAAAAAAAGAAAATATATTATATATAGTAATTAAATAAATAGTATTAAATACCTAACAAACCTGAAAAAAAAACTTATAATATAATAACATAACATAATGGAAATCCAAATTCAAGAATATTATTATATTAAAAACAAAAAAAATGAAAGTATAAATTATATCAATTATACTAATTATATTAGCCATATATTGTTAATAAATATGTCTATATATTTTGGTGAGGTTCTTTTTATGTTGCCCCATTAATGAAATTACGAAATTTGAAAATTAGTGATCATATTTACGCTATCAAGTACTAATTAACAGTGAGTTTTAATATTATTATTAAATAAATGTTGTATTTTTAAATTTAATTGAATTATTTAATTATAATTATGTTGTATTTTAAAAGTTTTAATTAAAAACAATACTTAAAATTAAAGATGCAAAACTAGTTTTCCGGTGAGAAACATATTGTACTTCGGAAGAGTTACAGTGAGCGAATAAAACGAATTTCAAATATTCGATTCTATGCACGGAAGTAACCCAGAATATGACTTTCACATCTTTGCATAATAAGATTAATTGATTGATGTGATAAGTTGGACTAGGTTCGTCTTTTAATGAGAGTCAAAACTTGTTGAAACATAATACCATTCTAAAGTCATCCCAAAAAATACAAAGACTTCACATGCACATCGAAGCCACCTGCACCGCCACCAAACGATTGCAACCGGTGAGTGAGAGACATGCAACAATCAGAGCATAAATCAAGAGAGTGAGACTCAAACTCAATAATTAACTAAATAATATTTTTATCAAAATGAGAGACACTAATAATCGCGCACCAATAGATCAAATAACTACGAGTGAGAGTGTGAGTGGTCATCCAATAAGTGAGAGTGAGATCATTATACATAGCTACATCAAATATAATAATAATAATCAACTGAACACATACAGTACGAGCACCGAGCATAACTCAATAATGAGAGTGAGCAAATTATAATAATAATAATCCAGAGAGGCAAATTACAATTTCATTCTCTCTCAACAAAGCTATACAACAGTTTAATAAAATAATCTTAACAAAAATGATAATATATCTAATTTTCTATATACCAATCATCTCTGTGGATATATCATTTGAATCTGAATACTGATTATATTATTATTAATTGAGTTTATGATGAATGAGGTGATTATTATAAAAGTTAATTATATATATATTCGATTAATATTTTAATTATATACATTATCATATTAGTTATTATTATTATTATTACTTATTATTATTATTTATTATTATTATTATTATTATTGATTTTAACTAAAATCAAATACACATGACAAACCGCCCGAGTGTATAAAAAATTTATATAAGTGATTTATTTATACCGCGTCTTTATACCCATGTAGTATCAAAAGTCACATATATCAATTTGTTCATAGTTAACGAGGTAATTTAGTAAACGATTTCGTACGTGAATATCGTAAACTACCTCAAATATTAGCCCATCAACACAAACCTCTATAAGATTCTTGGGAACTATATCTCTTTCGTTTCTGAGTCTCGGTAAGCGAGTGCCTATTTTGTGCACCAACTAGTAAGTTTATTCAATTTCTCCAAACAATATAGTTATGATTATAATCTCACATCTATATTTTCTTATACTCTCTTGACTCTAGAAAACTTGAATTAAATATATAGATAGACTATAAGCAAGGAGCTAAAAAAGAGGAGGAAATAGAAACTCGACTGTCTATAGGAACATATATAAAAAATGTAAATGTATGTCTATCTCATAACATGTCTCCTTTTCCTAATATTTGGCAAATCATTATCACCACTTTTAATCTCTCTATATATCTCTACTATATCATTAAGCAGAGAAATATCTACTACACTGGAACTATAACTTTTGAATAGAGTAAGTAATATAAATATCTTTTAGTTGATGCGTATCCTGTACACCTAAAGTGTAACACTGATAAATAGTCTCATGTTTTATTCATCCATACAAATCACGCAAGTGTGTTAGAAGTATCTCACTGTGGCTATAAATAGAGTCATTTTTCCAAATGATCATAGATTAATAGTAATAAAGATATTTTAATATTATAAATTGAGACATCTAATCATATAGCTAACATATATCAAATACCATTGGAAAAATAATATTTGCATTTGCTATCATAGAAAAATTATTAATTATTATATTATTATTAATTTTAGAAATTTAATATAATAATATATTTATTGAGTAAATATATTAGATTTAGTTATTATATATTATTATGTATTACTTCTATTTACCATTTATTATTATAGATTATTTAATCATTTATTTTCCATCTTATAAATAATTCACGAATACAACTAATATGAATATTAATTAATTTTATTTATTTTGTCTAATATAATATATTTTAATTATTATTATTAAATTATTTTATATAAAGTAAATATAAATATGCATATGTATATATATCTATTGATAAATAATATAATTTATTATGTCTTGTCTATCTAATTATTATATTATTTAATATATATTTTTATATATTATTATTATTATATTATTAATTATTATTATTATTTCTTAATATTGAAGACAGCCTCTTTTATATTTGAGAAGAAGATACTTATATAAGTTTTTTTTTTAATATAAAACTGAGAATATAATTATAAATTGACATATTAATGATTGAGAAAATATATAGGCAAAGCATTTAATACTCACTATATAATTGTTATCTCTATTGCACAATTTACATTTTTATTTAAATTAGTATCTTCATGGAATTATTGACTATTATTATCAACATCTTAATTAATTTGTAAATAATTTACATATTAATTTTAATTATTATATATTTTATATATATATTATTAATTATATATTATGATTATTATTATATATTAATTATTAAATTATTATTAATTATTAATTATTATTATTTATATTTTTATTATTATTATTATTATTTTTAAATAATTTATTATTATTTTCTTATTATTATATTATTATTATTATTATATTATTATTTATTATTATATTTATTAATTATTTAATATAATTATTCATTATTTAATTATTTAATTATTATTATTATTAATTATATTTTAATATTTAAATAATTATTATATTATATTAATTATTATTATATTATTATTATATTATTATAAATTTATATATTATAATTATATATTATTATTATTATTATTTATTATTATTATTTATCTTAATTTTATATCCTTCCATGTTAGTATAATAAGATTACTATGATAATGACCTCCACAAGCATAGATCAACCACACCAATAAGATAGGAGAGAGGTGAGGTGTAGACTGAAAACTGAAAATAAATTACAAATTGAGAATACAAAGAGTGAGTACCTAACAGATATGTAGCTATAAGCGATACGAGTATGCCTATTCCTCAGTGAGAGACTCAATAACCCACCGTAATATTAAGTGGGGGGAATACAAAAGTCATCAAAATTTAAAGTTAATAATTATTAATTGAATTGGAATAGATTTATTCTATGGAAGTAGTTATCCTATAATTTACCTCAATTTATATCCTAACCCTGTATTATTAATTAATTTAATTACAATTATAATATTAAGTATAATATAATTAGATTCAAAGCAACTATTAGATAGTATATTATTCTGATATTTATATGTAAGAATGCTGCAATTAAGTGTAATTATGTCTTATACTCTATTCTCTATAATATGGTACGAGAATAATGTAAATCACATTTACTCGATATCCTCGAAAGAATACTACACGCCTCATCTAAGTATTGTTCATATATATGCAGAGAAATACCTTATCTCATTGTATCGCGTAACGATGTGATCGCCATACACTTTTCAACATCTCACACTTAGTATACATTATGTGAGATATTTGATGTATATAAAATATCGTTAGCATAGATCAATTTATTCCCATTATCAGCCGAAACTCTGACAGATTCTATCTAACCTTATCCAATCATAATTGGCTGTGATGTAGGAGAGTACCCTAAATCTCTATTCCATCTATACCTGCTATGTGAATCACTTCAAGCACATTGGAAGAACAATCACTCCTACTCGCACGAATACAAGCATCTTGGACCGAGTTGTGAAAACACGCCCTTCTCGAAACATCTTATGTGAGAGAGTGGTATATATCACATATAATAGACTTTAGGCACACTCATCGTCTCAATTATTTTCACAGGAAAGTTCACTAACAAACATGATTATTAGAAAAGAACACTAATTATAATAAATAAAGAGAAAAAGCACATTAACCATGTATCGCGCTCTCTTCATACACGGGTCTCAACTAATTGTAACTGCGAAGCATTCACTACAGCTCATATTAACACTCAGGATGAAGGGAGTGGTACGACGTCGATGTGTGTGGAGTGTGGTGGTGAGCAGCATGTTTTCTTCGCTCAGCATTAAAAAATGCGAGAAAAACGATTCAGGGAAGTATCTATTCAGCTCGTTCCTCGACTAGACGGCAGCATCATATTATAAGTTGCTCGAATCGTCATCAACGTGAATGATCATATAAATCTGGTGGATTCATCGTCAGCGAAAGTTAGACAGGTGAGAACTTAAACACAAATGCCAAATCAAAGTAGGCAGATATCAGGACTGAATTCCAAACCAAACCCAACTATTCGAATCTAATTAATATAGGTTGATCTGATCGCTAGACCAATCACATTAAAACATTAGCTATACCCCAAAGAATGATGGCCAAAAAGAAACTACCAGCTCAAGATCACAGCACTCTGTGCCGGCTTATCGAAGACTCTTAACGATACCTATGGTTAAGCAGCCCATGGCAAGAGATTCAAATTGAAAAAGATAAAGAAGAACACAAATCAGACGAAGCAAAGAGAAATCGCATTAGAGAGCTTAGCTCTATGGAAAATCATATTGGCGATAAAATTAGGCTCAAAAACGAATTAAAGTGTTCTTATAAACTCTCTACTCCCCCTGCTATGATGATCAGATTGGAAAACTTACGAACGAAAAGAAGGTTAATATCGATCAGAACTGATCTGTCTGGACGAAGGGTTGAGGTGAGTCACCCTTTTGGTTTACAACATCTCAGCTGCATTACAGATTGCAGCAACAACTCGAAGGTTACAAGAATGCAAAGGGCTAGTGACGACAAACCCAAAATTTATTTCTTAGCGAAAGAATGATAAGCTTCGAACACAAGTTTCTAGGAGTCTACAGTTGTAATCCTAGTAACCACCAGAGAAGAAAAGCTATAGAAAAAAACACTTCTTTTAGGTGAAATTAAAGCTTCAGCATAAATGAGCTGAACTGGACTTGATGTAAAGATAAGGAATTTCTCCGGAATCGTTTTAACAAGGGAGAAGTTAGAGCGGAAAAGACTTGAGAATAGTATCAGCATATTTAGATTAAGGTAGAAATAACAAAAACCCCGATTTCACTACACGTCGCTTAAATGCACTAACCAGATATAGATAGCGTGAAAAAAAAATGAAAACGCTCACCACCAGATTAAGAGATAACAATGATATTTTTTTGCTTGAAAATTGGTTTTTCCATAAGACAGACGGAGGACCAGATGCAGAAGAAAATTCAGACCACCACAAATATACCCACTAAATTCTTAATACGAAACACAAGGTAACAATTACCATTATCAATGATTTACAGGAAGAAAAATTTGATCAACGAATTTCGGAGACTGAAATGAACAGACACGTATACTAGAGTTTTGAACTAAACTACCACTATCTGTAAATTCACTAGAACGGATACTTGCTGCCATGCCAGAAAATAGCACGAATCGAAGAGATTATAACAAGATTATATTAGTTTATTTGCAATGAAACAAAGAAATGAATATGCACAACATCAATGTCCTTATACTAAACATGCCCATATACCACACACAACAAACCCCACACAATAGGTATTTTAGTAAGCTCTTTTTTCCAAATCCGGCGTCATACCATACTCTAAAGCAGAGTAAGCATCCCAGCCAACGCATCCTAAGCATTATCAAGGGATTTAATTACACAAGTTTTACCAATAGCTAACTCCGGTGTCAAATTTCGTTTCCTACACAAGAACAATATAAATACAAAAAATAATAAAAACAGTACCACACACACAAAATTACGTGGAGACATATTACTTCGCAGAAATTAAATTACATAGATATAAAGTTGATAACGGCAGGAACCAATTGGAGGAATAGTTTAAACAATTATAGGAGAGAGGATTGGAAAAATATAAGGGTTAGTATGTTAGGTTTATATAAAACGATACACGTAGTAAAAAATGGGTAAGTGAGTGCTGCACCAAAGAGCCCATCGCACCATACTCGACACTTTAGATTTATTGTAGACTATAGAGATGAAAAGAGCAAAAGGGCCTCCACCAAATCACATTGAATAGCACCGCTAAGGAATTAGGCAAAAGGCTATCCATAAGATTCGGTGGCTCGACACCATTGAAACAATACCAAACCAAGAAATTGACTCTTATGGCTAAAGAAGCAAAATGAAAGGGGCTAAAGGCTATGAAATTGGCCGAATGAAAGAAATAGTCGAATAATTTTAGGGTACGTTTTGCGATTTTGGAAAACTAAAATATAATGTTCAAAACATGAATTCTCATTGGTTATATGGACACGAGCATATCATGCATCTACGAGACTCCAAATCAAGATGGCACAACAGACAATACAGTGTCCATTCGACGTATCAAATAGAACACACACACCACAGATCAACTTATAACTGATTGAGGGTAATCGCATCTAAGAATAAACACTAGAATTATATTGTTAATATCGGACTCGACTTAACATAAGAAAATTTCGAGTTATGAATTAGAGTGAGATCCTCAGAGTTGGAAGGATGATATTACAAACAAAGTTGAATATTAAATGAATAGACTGCGAATGTTGCAGAAATTGACAGAAGAACAAGAAGGTTGTGATTCAGTAACAAATTGTCAATCCGTGAAGGTACAACCTCACCAAGGAGACATCAAACTCAAATTGGTGATATTGGAAGGATTATGGTCTGACTGTGTTTTTGATGCAGCACTTTTTGTATATCTCCAAGGTTAATTTACAACCCTTTCTTATAAGTTGTTTAAAAAATAGCTGTAATTGAGTAATGTGTGGTATAATGGTGTGAATGAGGGTGTTCACTAATGAAAAACACAAAAGTGCAATGTGGTACAGAAGGGATAGGTCTGACCGCGAAGTCGAAAATGAGCGCACATAATGGAGCATCCGGATTCAAAAACGGAGATACTTCTTTAATATACTTAACCATAACAAAGGCAATACCTCAATATTGTCACTTCATACACCCTGGTATTGATTCACACACTATCGCTCAACATTTAAAAAAATCTATTCCCAATATTATAATTTTTTACACTTTTCAAACTGATCATAAAAACTTTTATCTAACTATATCTTATTTTTATTTGTAGTTCAGTGACCCAAGTGTATTTTATAACTATATATATATATTAATAATATATACCATAAATCGATACCAATATATAAAATATACCTAATCTACATCCATATATATACCAATATATATACCAGATATCAACGATCTACTCTAAAGAAACTTTAACAGCATGGTGTTCACTAATTTCTTTTACTTTCTCTGAAATTCAAGCAATTGGCAGTCTCCAAAAAACAGGCACATAAGCATCTCAGTATCAACGAATTGAGAGATGCTGAAATGCCTTCATAATCGTGAGAATATTGGATGCATTCGTGAGTGGAATAGCCCACTAAATTTTCTCATCACAAAATGATCATACAAGGGCTTACACCACCTTTTCTCCTAGATTCCAAAGTTTTTTCGAATATTCCGTAATTATTTCAACAATTTCATTTTGCTTGAATATAAATAATTATCCAACTCTAGAATCGGTTACTTTGTCCCTTTAATTAATCAATGTGTTTAAAGCGATGCCGCTAATAGAGAACCAATCCTCTGTTACCAACCTCTTAAATGTTACTTATACGATCATCATTTTTCAGATTAAAGTCGGGCCGTATAGTGACTATGTGCGCCCAGCTGAAAATCATTGTTTTAGAAACATCTCATGCATAAGCCTCTGATTTGAAGCTCGCTAAATTTTTAATCTAACCTTATGAATCAAATCTCTATTCCAATCAGCTACTTGAATCTCCCTTAATCATCCTTGTATATTCTATTCAAGCTAAGCAAAATCTTCCTAAATTTAATCCCTCGACTATTCTCAGCTCAAAGTGGAAACACATCCTTATCCATCTTCTTCTTTTTCAGAAATTACGTAATTCTTGGAATTATTTCAATGGATTCACCAAACGGCTGCATACAGAATTCTTCTTATTCAACCATTCTCCACGGTATAAACTCCCGCTCGTGAATATCCCTACCCATTATCTCTGACCCACACATACTCTATACGAAGATGGTGCAGCTCCTGCACACCCTACTCTCGTAATATCTGATCCAGACTTGGAACTATGAACAAAACCACTATGACCTAACTAGTCTTTCCTTGACTTTAATCCTTCTCCTATATAAATAGTTTATAACTATTTCTTTACAATGGTTCCTCCGATCATCTTCTTATATCCTGTACATAATCTTCTAACAACAGAAATTCTTCCAAGTTAGGAAGAGGGAAATGTTATGACATATTTGGTGGCTGGTAACTGAAAATTGATTAATCTCCTACATCAGATGGAGGGTTTTTTATTGGTATAGACAGAGGGTAAAACACCGGGTGATGGAGGCATGGACATGGACGTATATTCTCATATTCTTTCCCAATTAAGATTAAGTAATAAATCTTGGGTTATTCCAGCTATATACCCCGTTTATCCATCGCCAACACTATACATATTACTATATATATAATATATAAACCTTTATACTACTACCATGACAATAACTACTATACTATATAACTCTACTATTATAACCAATATACATAATATAACTATTTACCTAAATATTAGAAAAACCTAACTATAAATATATATCATATAACATATAACTACTATCCACAATATACTACTATAACTTATATCTATACTATATAATAAACGTATATACTAAATAACATCATATATATATATATAAATTACAAACTATAAAACTAATACATACTATAATCCCTATTGTTACATTACTTCAATTATACTATAACTACTATAAAATAAGACCCTTCTATTAACTTATACTCTTTTGCTGCCTACCACTACCTTTCAAAAGATATAATAAATATACCCCATACTAATACTATAACTACACCTAACTTCTAACCTATAACCTACCAACACAATTTAATATAAATATAAACAATATATAAACAACCCATAAAACACATACTAAATAAATCATCAATACAATACCATTACATAATAAATAAAAATAAATCCATATATAAAATAAATATACTATATATATATATATTATATATTATACTATTACATATTATATAATAGTAAAAATAACTATAATAGTTTTATACATAAACACATAATAAAATAAATAAAAACAAATAAATATTTAAAACATTATAAAATATAATAAAAATTAAAATAAATATAACTATTTATAATATATAAATATATATATATATTAACCTACCCCAAGAACTCCTGTGGCAAACCATTACAAATTTTAACAACCCTATTGCCTCACGAACCAGAATGCTTTCGTAAATTAAAGATGGTCTCTCTCTTCTTATTTTTTCTTGTTATGAACATCCCACTCTGTCTCCGCTCACGGTGCTTCTAACTTGCAGAATAATTTGTAGACCTTTGTAATCATGTCACCACTCTGAGAAAATACGCATAATTTAAAAATAAACATTCATACAATCACTAATCAGATCTCTCCTCAAAGATTCTAATACCACTCAAACAGGAATTCATTCTTGTTGCTACCGCACCACCTACCGTACACTCTCTATATTAGCATATATATAGATCTTTTTTTAAATTAAGGGGCCAAACTTTGCCAATATACCTCTACTACTAATTCGCCATCAACAAAGCTATTCATCACAATCAGTTTACTTATTACTTCTTTTGCTCTTGATAAATAAAATCATTGCGATTTTTTTTATGCCAGACATCTTATTAGCATATTATCTCTTGCTCCAAACACTGATTAGCTAAATTTCAATTACTAGCTTAATACATCACAACTAATCTTATTTCTTGTCCACAGACTCAGCAATCCCCATTCATTTTCGTAGTTAAAAAACCTATTTCATTTGAGAAAACGTTGAAGGACCTTACACTTTTTACTATTAACTATCATTTAGCACTTCAATCTCCACCCAAGAGGTTTATTCAAAGTTCATAAATTGATCTTTATAAATCCTTCAAATATTTCCTAACTGAGGTGGCACTTTGGTATCATCTGCAACAATATCAGAAAACATTAGCATTTTAACCCTGTCTAAATCATTTCTATGTATGCAGGAACAATAGTGTCCCCAGCTCTGAAACCCTTTGGATACAACCACTAATTCACCTATATACCGTGATGATTATAACGCAATTAAAATAGTTTGTACACATAAAACATCACACGTAATATTCTAATTCCAACAACCACTCTTTAATCCAACCATGTACCAACTCCCACCTATACCACACATTGCAATAACTTCTTCATAAGCCTTATATTTGGGGAACTTATCAAAATATTATATATAATATAATATATACTATATATTATACATATATAATATATAACTATATACTATATCAATGTAATACTATCATGACATATATATATACTTATATATATATAATTAATAAATAAATAATATAATACTATATTATAATACTATATATCTATATATAATATATATAATAATATTATATATATCTATAACATATACCCATACTATATATAGTATAATACTATACTAAACCACTATATAACCCTCCCAATACTAATTCACATACACTTAATATCATCCTCCCCACACTATATACTTAATAACTTTATATAAATAATAATACATAACATAACATAACAACTTATCTCAATCAAAATATAAATATAAACCAATAATTTAATAATAATAAATATAATTTCAACATATATATATAACTTAAAAATATATATACATAAACATATTTATATATAACACATAAAAAAAAATCTCCAATAAATTAGTATTATTAAATAAAAATTACCACATGAAATGTTTCTATTTAATAATTAAACTATAATGAAGTTAATTCATCTGAAGAGTAACTAAAATAATATAACATATAAATTTAAATACTAACTAATCCTTAATATGTATGAATATTTCGATAGGGGATACTACAGCAATATGTGAGAATGCGATTATCCGCTACACATCAATAATAAATTAAATATACACTAAAATAATCACCATATAATACACATAAACATAAATAAATAATAATAATAACAAAAACATATAACAAATACCAAAATAAATAAAATAATCAATAATCAATAATCCAAACCATATAATAAAATACATAATAATATTAAAATAAATAATATAAAATAATACCATAATCACAATAACACATAATAAAATAGATAAATAAGAAAAATAATAATAATTAATAAAAAATAATATGTCATAAAAATAATAATAGTTTGCAATAATATAATGATATTATAACAAAAGATCTAAAAAATCAAATATAATAATAATCACTCAATATATAATAAAAAATAATCAATAACTAATAAACATTAATACTTTATAAATAACTATAGTAAATAATAAATATAATCAAATATATAAACAAAGAGTATTTAAATTTTCATTAGCTTATCAATAAAACAGAAACTAAAAATAATTAAGTTACTTTATAACATTAAAATAACAATAATTTTTTTTCAAAGAACACAAAGCATATTTAATTAGCATTCCCATTATACAATTGTCATTAAATTTATTTACAATAGATATTATATTACAAAAATTTTATAACAGTGTCCAATAAATTAACACACATCATAAAGATAAGCCGACTCAATTATCTGACTTATTTTAATTGCACATATATATATATCAGTCACAAAATTTTACACTTACATTATGATTAACTATACTAAAATTTAAATTTTTTAATTCATATCTAATACACTATAACTATATACGAAGGTTCTAGAGTCTTTTAACGAAATTATTACACATACCTTCAGCGAACTAGAGATACATAATTCTATGTTATATAACTATACATTTTTGCTAAATTTGATTTGATCATGAAGATGTGAACATTCATATAATAATACTGATAATGTGACTCGCATCTGATCCATACAGAAATTTTAGAAGCATTAATTGGCATAATGTATATATGAATATTAATATCTTTAATTGTTTTGATTGTAATTGAAAGTGCAAATTTATATATATATATATATTATATACACTCATATACATATACTACTATATATATACTATATATATATATATATATACATATATATATATATATATTATATATATAATAAATATATATACTAAAATATACACAATACTATTATACAAATATACAACTATATATAATAATCTATTATATATATATAAATAATATATAAATAAATATATAATATATAATATATATTATATATATAATAACATTATCTATAATAATATATATATACATATAATAACGATATATAATATAATAATATATATATATGATATATATATATATATAATATAAGTAATATAGATATATATCATTAATATTAATAATAATATATATATATAATTATATAATATTATATACTCTACATATAACTAATTCTGGGAATGCTGATAATAGAAATTTGAAAAAAAATTGTTTTAATTATTTTTAATCTCATATGGGTCAGTCCATCTCCGCATACAATAGATTTGATGACGCTTTCGCATATAAAATATTAAAATAAAATAATTTTCAATTTTTTAATTTATAATATATAAAATTATAAAATTAAAAATAAAAAATTTTTATAAAATATAATATAACCTCCATACTCACCTACCCATAATTATAACTACAATTATTACTAAAATAACTATTAATTTATTATATACTACTAATAATAATATCATACATAACTAATATAGAATATAATAATATATATATAATACATCAATAATAATATATATATAATAATTTTACTATCTATATAATAATATATATATATTAATACTATTTATATTATATAAATATAATATATTATATATAATATATATATATATATATATATCTATATACATATGTCCGAAATAACGGGGACACCGGGAAATTTGTAACGGATGAACTGCTGGAAAATGTCATGCCTCGACACTATATATATTATATATTATATATTATAAATATATATATATATATATAAATCAATAAAATAATACATAACCCCTACTATAACTAACATAACCTACATATATAACTAATATATATATATCTAATATAATATACTATATATATACTAATATATAATATATTACATAAATATTATAATATACCTATATAAAAAAAAAACACAAAAAAAAAAAAACAAAAAAAAAAAAAACAAAGAAAAAAAAAAAAAAAAAAAATCTGCATAAATGAAGTCATTCAAAATAAAATAAATACTTAATATATAATATAATATATATATATATATCTGTACAGGACTGTTTTTTTAATCATCTGATCATATGTACCAATTCAATTGAAAATAAAATTAATTAAACATACTTACACACAATTATTTAAAATTATACCTATAGGGTTCATGTGAGCTAATTGCTCGCATAGTCTTATAAGTCATGAAACTTTTAGTTATGTATTTACAATCTGTTTAAATTTTTCATTTAGGGTAAAAAAATTTATAATTTCTACTATTTTAGTAAAGGTGAAGCAGTTAAAGTTTAAAATTTACTTTCTTTTATAATTATAGTTTAATAATATATATATATAATATATAATATACATACTTCAATCATATATATATATATAATATATACTATAACATACTACTATCAACACATATAATATGACTAATACCTATTATAATATATATATATCCTAACATAACAACCAAAAATAATATAACTAATATATAAAATATAATTTACACAATATAGATAACTACAAAAATAATATAAACATAGTCTAAAATATAAACTCTTAAATCTGACATAGTATTTATATATCATAAATAATAAACACTATATACCATATATATAAATATAATAAGATACATATATTATATATATAATAATTATAATTATATATATATATAAATATAACTATAAATATAATATACACTAAATAAATATAATATAACATATATATATTATATATATATAATATAAAAACTATACTATATAAAATAATATATATATATACTATGCAAGGTAAGGAAGTGATAACAAAAAATAATTTTAATAAACGATTTTGGTAATATATAAGTTAAACTTTATCAGTTTAATAATATTTTTTTTTTTAAGGCATAATACAGAAAAAGGGCCAGGAGAATTTATTCAGAAAAGTTAGAACTACACGAAAACAAACTACAATATTTGGAATAAGCGTATAAACCTTTTACCCCAGGAATTAAAAAAAAAAAAAAAAAAAAAAAAAAAAAAAAAAAAAAAAAAAAAAAAAAAACTAAAAGTACACACTTACATAAAAACAAATTACATATTTGGGATCAGTGTATAACAAGCTTTATATAATGTAAAGTCGTTTGTCCCAACATACTGTCCCCATCGCATCAGAGCCCCCTAAATTAATGTTCAAGAAACATATTCATTAGGTGCTCGAGCGTGGAGGACAGGGGACAATCCCCCGTCTCACCAGAGCGAAGAGACACCGACCTGGTATCAATAGCGGTTACTACACCTCATTGGCGAATTCGTTAGTTATTAAAATTCATAAAAGTTATTTGTAATATGCTTAATACGCTGATTCAAATATGTAATTTATTTTTCTTAGTGTCGTACTTTTCGAGATTTTTTTTTTACATCTGGTAAAATTTATACGCTGATCAAAATATGTAATTGGTTTTCTGTAAGCGTCGTACTTTTTCGAGATAATTCTCCTGCTCTTTTCTGATATTTTGCTTTTTTAAGTTAATATAATAAATATATATATATTATTATATATATATAATAATACTATAATATATATATTATATATTAAATATAATTATAAATAATATTATATATTAAATATATATAATATTATATATATATATATATATAATAAATATATTTACTAATAATAATAACATAATTAAAGTATATTTTAATATATAATATATATATATACTATTAATATTAATTATATATAGGTAATACTATATCATATTTAAATATCTATATATTATACTAATATACCATATATATATATATATATATATATATATATATAGTTATATATAAATACTTACATATATATATAATTTATATATATATATATATATAATATATATGGTTCATGTGAGCATATTATAAGACATCTAATGACAATGGATCAGTTAGTTTTAGACTGATTAATTTACATTTATTCCCAAAAACTTTTATATGTCTAGGGTAAAAAAAAAAATTATATAACATATCATTACTCGACTTTAGTAATGTTCAGGGACTTATTTAGTCTATTTTACTTTTTATACATATAAAATAAATCAATATATAAGAACTATATACTAATATCTAAAAATTAATGAAGTAAATAACAATATAATAAGACAATAAAATAAAATTCACCTACTATAATATATACAAATACATAAATATATCATATATACTAACACCTAATCTACACTAATATACCACTATACAACAACCCTATATAAATAAATATATATACATAACAAAACGCATTCAAATAAATATATAATCTAACATATTATATATAATACTAATCACTATAATACAGAGAGAGAGAGAGAAAGAGAGCAGAAAAGAAAGAGAAACAGAGAGATCATGAAGAAAGTAGAGAGAGAGACAGAGAGAAGAGAGAGAGAGAGAGAGAGAGATGAGAGACGAGAGAGAGAGGAGAAGAGACGAGAGAGAGAGAGAGAGAGACCAAGGTAAGGAGCATAACAAAAAATATAATTTTGTACGATTTTGGTAACTTTAATTAACATTTATCCAGTTAAATAAAATATATAAATTTTTAATTTAAGGGAATATTATTACAGAAAAGGGCCAGGAGAAATATCTCGAATGTTCACCTAAAGGACAACCAAAATAAATATTTGGAATAACAAATAAATTTATAACAATCCAGAGGATCGCATGCGGTAAAAAAAAAAAAAAACAAAAAAAAAAAACAAATAAAAACACACACAAACACAAAATGAAAAAAATACGATACTTACAGAAAACCAAATTAACATATATTTGGAATCACGACGCTATCAAACAGTACTTATTAACAATGCTACAGTGTTTCGAGTACCCAACCGCACTTTCTGATATCCACCTCCATCAGGCTTCGACAGACCACCACCTAAAAAATTGAAGTTACACGGAAAATATTATTTCCATTAGGGGGACTTCAGAGCCGATGGGGGGACAAGAGGGGGGGACGAAGTCCCCCGTACAGTCCACACCTACGAGGGCCAGAGAGAACACACAACCCAGCTACCTTGTCTCAATACGCGGTCTATCCTTCGTACTTCATTTAAAGTTGATCTTTAATGGCTAAAAGAGGTTAAACACTTAATTATTCTGTCAATTGCCCAAAATCTAATAGTCTAATTTTTGTAAATGTGCCATTCACTTCAAAGTTTTTTTTTTTTCTCTCTTTTTTACATTCCGCAGTAAACGCTTTATTATAACCTGAATTCAAATAAGAATGTATTATGGTTTTCGCTTGTAAGTGTCATAACTTTTTCGGCAGATATTATTCCTGGCTCTTCCTGGATTATTTTGCCTTTTAGTTATTTGTAAGCCAGTAATTCTTAATTTAACCTTTTAATAAACATAAAACGTAAATTATAAATTTTTTTACTTTTTTAATTATTGAACGAACAAATTTAAAAAGAACTAAAATATATATAACACTACTCAAACCAAATCTCGAAAGTGTGCTACCCATTCACCATATTATAATACCAAAAATTTTAAATAAAAATGAAAGAATCTGAGCTTCAACGTAACATGTAACGATAGCAATTGTCTGAGTCAATATATAATAAACCTACGACACACATTTTAAACTTTTTAACACATAAAAAAAAAACAACTACTCAACGAAGCTTGCGGGTCATCCAGCTCACACATATATATATATAAACACCACAAACCACACTCAACAAATAATAGTAACTATATATATATAATATACTATACTAATTATATATATATATAATATATATATCATATATACTATATATAATACACACCAATACTAGCACTTAAAAATATTTTTGTACCAGTTCTTTCATAAAAAATAATACATAAAAACACCCTACCAAAAAATATAAATAATCAAACCTATATTCTTAATATATAATATATAAAACAAAAATCTATAAATAATAATAAATACCATTCAGTTTTAAATACAAACAAAACTAAAACTACTAAAATAAAATATAATATAACATAATACTATATTTGTAAAACGAATTTATATACATTTAAATTTAATAATAACGTAATATAATAAACATTTTACATTTTAATAAATATAGAGACACGACAACAATTAATCAAACCTAACGAAAAATAAACAATAATAACTAACAAACAACAATCGCGAAATAATAGAACCCCGAATACAAGAGAAATAGTGTAGATTAACATCATTAAAAAACCAAAGTTCAACAGAAAAGCTTTCCTGCTGCATAACTTTTAAAAAGAAAATCCATTCTGGTCACAAACCAACAATGTTATACACCACGCAATTTTTAATTAAAACACTTTTTTTGGAGCCATACAAAAAAAAACTACAAAAACCCAACACCGACAAATGCGAGCCCCAATAACCAGCCTACATGTAACCATATCTACCTACTATTATTACAACAAAATATAACTATACATATAATACATCTAACAATTTCATCCTGTTTAATATAAACTAATCAAACTACATAATACTAATATTACCTATTATAACCATACCTACAAAACCAATAATCTAAACAACCACTAACAATAATATATATAAAACCTAATATACTAATATAAATATTAATACTATAAATAACATATATATATAATATACTATAAAAAAAATAAAAATATAAATAACAAAAATATATAATAACATAATAATTACTAACATATAAATAAAATAACTTATTAATATTAATACAATAATAACACCAATAACAAATAATAATAAATATATATAATATTATCATATACCTAAAAAAATAAATATATAATTAATAATATATATATAATAAACCACAATAATAAACGTAACAACATATCGCAAGCCAACATATACTAATAAATTGCTAAATTATTTTTATAATATATATGCTAATACATACAATATATATAAATATAACATAATAATAATATAATAATAAAAAATATTATAAATTAATATTAAATTAATAATATAAATATATATATATATATATAATCAATATAATATATATATGCGCTTCTAGTATGCGTAGCATAAATGAGAATGTAATTTTTAATTTATATAAACTGGTAGCTGCACAAATTACAAATAGTCGTCCTATAATATTGCTTGAACAAATAAGAAACGGTTCTAAACAAAGCAAAATTGAATTTTAAGAGAAAGAATTTTATTTCAAAATATATTAAACCGTGATGCAGTTTATGCATTACATATGACAAGAAGAAGATCCATTACATTTATGATGTTAAATCATGTTTATCTTAAACCTCTTCAAAGAAAAGGAATAGATTTCTGTGCACTATATTGGAAGGGGCATTATCTTCGCATTCCATCAATAATTCTACAATCAAAAAAAGAAAAGGTAAAACCCAATATTAAACAATAACACCAACATTCTCCAGATACGCTAAAGGACGTTTAAAAACAGTGTGCGGATTATAGTCACGACCCTTCAGGAGAAAATAAATAAAAGGTAATATGTGTTCGAAACTTTTTTAAAAACCTTACGTTTGGCAGCTTAAAAAAACTCTTAAATCCAAAAAAAACACCCCCTGAACCTCTAAACTCTCAACCATACCTAACCTAACACAACTAACAAACCTCCAATCCACGTACAACCTGACACAGCTGCGCGCGGTAGCTGTACACACCCAGACCAAAGAAACTTATTTTCTTATATGATCTCACCCCATCTTTCAAACTTCAACCATTTTCATGAGGCTAGTCCCCAACACACGACCACATTGTCAGATTGAGAGACATAAGTGGATTAAGAAAGTCAAATACCCAAGAAAGCAGAGTTGAAGAATCAGACGCGGAAAATACCCTCATGAGAAATGCTGTTAAAGAAGGGTTACACACGAGTTCTCCTCATATACAGGAGGGGGATATACCGGCTGAAGAGTTATGAAAGCTTAATTCATTATAACAAACTCGTACAGTAAACGAGTGAACATCACAGTTCGAGGATAAATTAAATGTGGAGTTCACGTATTGAAAAATCCAATTACACAAATAACTAAAGTAATATAGAAACTATAACAACAATATACCTTTAAGTTTTTTATTTTTAAACCTTTAATTTTTAAATTATAACACTAAGAATAATAAAAAAAACAAAGCATATTGAAAAGAAAAAGTCTTTTTTGTTTCACAAAATAAATTTTTCAGTCAAAATATATTTCAACCTGACAACCCACAAACCACAACACTTATTGGTTCTGGTGGAGAACCAAAACTAAAATTATATATGTTGCTCAATATGGGTGCACATAGGGTTATTTGTGCTACTTCTAGACAAATTGGTTTCAAATTCTTGTCATAACCGCTTTCAGGAATGCGCACTACTGATCTTTGAGGAGTACCAATTTCAAATGAAGGTGCCATATTCTAAAAATCATAATATCGGTTGTTACTATTTAATATCTCAAAACGCACACATATATATATACATCTATACATAAATCTAATTTGTTAGTGTGTCTTAAGGCTGATCTATATCTACAAGTACTCTCTCTCTATTATATCTTTTTCCTTATGAAATTATATTACTCCTTTTATAAATCTGGCTTTGCCTCGAGAGTCTTTACCTTTTAAAGTCCAAGCATTATCATTCCAGTACAATCTCCATTTAAGAGACAGATTGTTTGTAGATATCTGTGATCTGGTATGAATAATTGGGATGTTTTCACCTATGATGATATGCTGGAAAAAGTCTTGTATCAAGCCTATTATATTCCTTCTTCTGTGGTATAGCAACCATACATTCATTATATCTAGTGTATCTTCATTTCGAGTTGGTAGTAACGCTCTTCTTAGATCATCTGCATCTTCTTCCTTTAAATAGGATATTAATTTTAATGGTATATGGAACATGGCTAATGCCCATGCTTTAGTACAAGCTATCAGAAATATGTCCTCCATCATCTTATACGGAGTGCAATCCAAAATTTCTGTGAATATTCTTTCTACTATCTGATCTTTTCTATTTAATTTAATCAGTTTGAGCAATCTAAATAATAATCTAGGACATTCTTCTGCCTATATATCTTTTATGGCTTTCTTTAATATTAATCCAGAACTCATATAAAATTCGATAGTAATTAATCGGATACACTTCTTACACGGCTATCTTTTCCAATATGTGTTCCATCACTCCATTGTAACCTGTGTAAGGTATTGTTTTCATTATTTCTTTACATTCGCTATTAAACATATCTTGATAAGGCCATGTGGCTAGAGTTACCAAATGACCTGCTAAGACGTCACCAAAGAGATTTCTATAGAGTGAGTCTCTTGTTTTACCATTCTTTTTAAGTGCATTCATAATTTGAACCATCACCTGAGTACATGGGAATATCGTAACTAATCTTTGCATTCTTTGCGCATTCATGACCATAATTGCTCTAACCATTGACTCCAGTTACACTGAGGCGACGAAATTATTCCTCCCGATTAGCTTAAGGTGTGTGGTGGCTATTTCTTTGTGTCAGTCTCACCTCAACCTCCATACATTTGTCATCATAGACACTATATGAGCTCCTCATATAGTGCCTTCCACCATCTTCTTTCATTTTCTCACTCCTTCTCGAGCCGCTAAAACTGACAGTAGTGTAATTTATATAATTCATTACTATATCATCCTCACTGATACTGCATCTATATAATTGGCTATTATAATTTCACGATTTTGGCCTAAGATATCACCTTCATGGTATGGCTCTATGTGTTTTAGAAATTCTTTTCTATCTTTACTGTTTTCTGTTTCATAATACGCATTTTTAAACACTTCTCTATCTATTATGGTTCCGTATTGAGAATAACAGTCAATATTAATTAGTTCAATGAACTCATTGTAGTCGATATTTATACCGCATGCAATTCTAGAAATTACCCAGTCTATTGTTTGAGAAACAATATTTTTAATCCACTTTTTTATAAGTAATTCGAGATGGGTAGGTACATCTAGTTTCGAGGATATAGATTCGGCTATGATAGTGGACTTACTTGTGTCTATTCGCCATTTGGTTGCTTCCTCCGATTCAATATCACCACCGAAGTGAAGTCTTTCAACACTCCATTCTTCCAAATTATCTGGTAAAATGCTTTTTGCATGTTTCGATGTGGCTATTATTATGCCTACCTTGATTGCTGCTAGATCAACTAAATTCATCGGATTGACTCTGACGTTTTCTTCCATCTCTAGAAGTAAAATTATCAGATCGTGAATTTCTTCTTCCATACCTGTGTGTTTATTGTGTGTGTGTTTTTTAAGTTTTAAAAATATTTAAGATTAAACATTACACCCATACTTAACAAAATAACACCATGCACATACAAAATTGTATGTAAACACAAATGAATAAACACAAAACATATATATAATATATATATATAATAATTATATATATATATATATATATATTATATTATATATATATATATACTATACTTATATATATATATATAGATATAATATATATTATTATAAATATATATATATATATACATATGAGAAAAAGAAAAAGAAAAATAAAAATCTTATTTTCTAACTTATAAATAAATACAAAATAAGTACCAATGTACTTCGTTTACACCTGTTATCAAAGTATGCTTCATAATTACTTATACCTGAGTTTTCATTCTAGTGAAAACCATTACCTAAATGAAATTGTATTGCATAATATGAATGTGTAAAGGTAAATAAAAATGAAATACCAGTAAAATTTTTATTTATTATAAGATTGTTAAAATAGTTTTACAAGCTGGTTTTATTTTTATAATAACTGTAGAAGCTATGATTATTTAAGTTCAAATAGTGCATATCGAGAATAAATATTTATTTATATATTAAATATTGGACCCTCGATACACTACTATTTAAATATATATTTATTGCTTCTTATTTTCATGGGTGACCTTCTTTCGATTTGTCGAAATTTCAATCTATACGTGACCTCAACTTCCATGAGCTCTAAATTCTTATTTAATTAGGCATCTTAAAAGTTGGGGTTACCCATATTTTATTTAGCTGAAATCCTCTATCACACTTCCATCTTCTAAACTTCAAGTTTCTTATTTAAATTCTTTCTGATGGTTGTATTATTAAATTTTCTTCGATTAATATTTAATAAGTGTGTTCTTATCCTTTTAGATGAGTGGTGGAATCTTCTCCCTCTTGCAGTAGTGTCTTCAAGATCCATTGATGAGCTCTTTCAACTTCACTGTGGATACTATGCTTGGTTGGAATAAATTCCTCATTCATCTTCAGCAGAAAATAAATTTTTAAATTTTTTTACACTTTTTCTTATTTAATGAACTGTCTTAACTCATCTTAATAACTTAATAAGTGATGAGTTGTTATCTATATATATATTATTGGCTTTTATCTTGCCATCCATTCAGCTATCTATTTTCTATAGCTATTTATTTTTCTACTTCTCCTCAGTGTGAGAGTTATTTACAGTTTTTGACAGCCTTTTTGTTGGGGTTTTCTTGACATCCCTTTATAAGTATTTTATCTTTTATATACATTAAAGTTTTTTAATGAAGTTTCTGTTATTTTATGGAGACAAAAAAGTAACATCTTAATATTTTAAAATTTGTATTGTTAGGTTGTGTTCAGTGAGGTAATAAATCTACGTATTTCGCTTCAGGTTATGTTAAAAGAAATGGATATCAGTAATGAGTGACGTTGAAGTTACATCCATATATGCTGAGAGTTTAAACATATAATTATTTTCAATAAAGGCGTGTATAACGGGACTAGTTCCCATCTAACTACCCGTGTATGGACTCTAGTTTTCTTTTCCATAAAACACTTCCTTGTTGTTCCTAACGTAGAAAGTACCTTTAGTGCTATATACTAGAAAGCATATTTATCTCAGACTCTTGAGATGATTAGAATAGCATTAGCTTTTCTCACAAACAGAGTCAAAGAAAATAAGAGTGGAATATCTAACGTCTTCTCCCAGGAGATTTTTACAACCTCCTATTGCCTTACAGAAGGTTAATTGGCTTATGGCTTGCTACTGCAGCCTCGTAGGGCCTCTTACAGGCTTCTCTTTGCTGTCAGCATTATGTCTTACCTCTAATTTATTAAGCGTGTCGATATATTACGCCTTTCTATCGATGTCTGTAGCACTTAAAACGTCACAGTGCTATTACGCAACTAAATAAAAATTCACGATTTAGGTTGATTTGTCAATCGGTTTACTCCGAAGTTTTATGTGCAACGTATACCGACAATTCTGGATTCATTCTCCTATAATATTTCTATTTATCTGTACGGTTTTCCACAGATAAGGAAGTGGCTGGAATCAATCCTTTCAAATGGATTGTGCGCAAGAGTGACAGTTTTTGGTCACCTTGGCATCATCCAAATTCATTAATTGTGATAGACGACGTCTACGGTACAATTCCCGCAACCTCCTGCGTTTAATGGATTGTCCCTTGAATCACTTCACTACATCCAGAGTATCTAAGCTTGGTAGTCCCGATCATGGGTTATTAGTGATATTAGTGCTAGGTTAGGCTTTTCAAAGCGTCAAAATGACTGTCCAGTTTCCTTTTGAAGTTTGATCCACCGTCTTTCTTAATAACACCTTTTAGCCTTGAATCTTGACTTTAGCTAAACCTAAATGTATTTCTTCATGGCTTGTACCGCTTTTTGCCGATAGCGGGTGCAAAGCGCTTTATTACTAACTTATCGATTGTCAAACACTCCACAACTTTCGGTAAAGACGTTGTGCAGAGCTGGTTATATTGTACAGCTTTCCGTACCTTTTATTAAGTACCTCTTCATTCCAAATTGAATGGACTACCCTCATAGTTCTCCTCCATCATGACCAGAATAATTATCTTGATCAGAGAGGTCGGATCTAACAGTTGTTTAGACTGTGACCTCACCTATGTAAGCTAAGCTCATTCTCCTCCAAATGGATGAGTAAGCAGCTCGGATAGAATTAATCTTTCTCTGAATTTTACCTGAGTGCAGTAATCTATGCTCATTCTTAACCTCTCAAGTAATTGAGGGAGCAGTGGACCGAATTAGTCCTAATCTGAGTCTTAGTCAGACGATATTCTGCAACTGGAATCAATCTTCGTGATTCCCCTCGCCTATGAACAAACTTTTTAATTTAGTTAGGCGGCTCAAGCATCATTTTTCTTAATGCTTCCTCGTCAAGTCCTATATATCTTTGAGGACATGTGACGGCCAGTGCTATAACGCAAAGTTCTTCGCAAACAAATGTGCGGGTTAACTTTTTCTTCATTCTCCTGAATGGGTTAAAATAGTATCATCTTAATACTCTACGAATTACATAGCGTAGTTATTTTTCATCATACTAGGATGTGTGTGATCATCTTAGTATTGGTATTCTCCTATTAGCGCGTACTCCATATATGAGACTGTGCTCAAAATCTTATCAATGTAGTGGAGATTTAAATTTTCTAAGCGCGTACTCCATATTAGTGTGGTAAGTTTTATTCTTAATAATTTAATTCTAGGGTTTTCTCAATTTATAACGGCTTTACCTATACTATGTAGGCTACGCTCAATATTGTACGAGCCAGTGGGTTGATTTGTAACCCCACCATCATCGCTACACCACGTAAATTTTACCTATGGGTGCGTGAGACATATCTTGTCTATGGTTCTCGTTATAAGTTCTAATCGGCTTAACATGAAAAATTCTTCCTTGTTATATAGCCTCTTTCAAACTGTTCAGTGTTGAATCAATCTCTTCGTAAATTATTACGGATTTAGTGTGAGTGTCATGGTGCTGTGTGTGTACATAATTGCCGCAATTAATACCTATGTGTTTTCTTCCTTAATTTACATCCGTCTTCAATCTTGACCCGTATTTAAGGGTACTTTTAAAATCCATACACAATATATATATATTAATCATACTTATTTATTTAGATAAAAATATAAAAATATCTGTAGTATTAGAGGGTTGATTGGTGGGTTGTCCAATAGCTGTGGTTGATTGGGTGCAATCTATTGAAGCTATTGCTTTGATCTCTGAAATAGACTTATGGCGAGGTCTCTTCTGAGCTGCATTTTTTACGTCTGATGTTAGTGTATTTTTGCTTAAAAATTCGGAGTAAAAAAAAAACATCTCTTTTTATTCCTCTAAAAAAAAATATGAAAAGTTTAATTTTAAGCTTTGATTATTCATCGCTAGTATTATACACATACTAGTGTATTTTTGTTTTGTAATTTGACAAAAAAAAAATATATATATATATATATATATATATATATATATATATATATATATATATATAATAATATATAATATATATATATATATATATATAAGACTGATATATTTATATATATATATACAGACAAACAAAAATATGTTTTAATAAAGTCATTGAGATCAATGTTTCTTTGCTTTATTTATACCGGATGTTATGATAAAACTACTATTATTACTCGCAAGACTTCTTGCTTTCTTACACGATACGTACTCAGAACAGCCACCAAGTCTCCCAAAAACCCGATGTGCCCACCTTAAAAATTTTCCTTGGAAAAAACAAAATAGGGCCCCGCCTGGTTAGGGATAGCCAGCACCAAACGTTTCGCCAAAACTTTTTCAAGGGTGTAAAAGGCGATTTTTTTTCAACGGACTTTTAAAACATTTATTTTTGGGTTGTCAGAAAAAAAAATAACTCCCGCCACTCCCAACTGGGTGCTTTAAAAAAAAAAAGGCACCTTTTTTTTCCTTGTTTCCCCCCCCCCCAACTATTAGACATCAATGCAACGAAAAAGAAATTTATGTTTGTGTTTTCATTAGCAATTTTTCTTTAACTTGTAACACCTTTTTGGGCTTTACGTAAATTTCTACGTATAGCAACACACGCACCTGATTTACTTACACAACCTACGGGGACCACTTAATTTGTCCAGATGTTGCGACAATTCAGACATTACAAATTACCATATTAAACATATATAGAAGATAGAAATCACATGGAGATTTGTACAATCAAGCATAAACCCATATATATAATATAATATAATATTATATATGTATATATATATATATATACTATACTATATTACTATACAAAATATGTATATATATATATATATATATATATATATATATACTATATATATATATATATAATATATATATATAATATAATATATATATATATATTATATATATATATAATATATATATTATATATATATAATATATATATATTATATAATATATATATAATATATATATATATATATATATATATTATATATATATAATATATATTGAAATAAATTCTTATTTACTAAATAAACCTAAATATTGGTTGCATTTAGAGATCTTGTATAGCCATTGATCCCTAATGCATGGCACGATGCATTTAGCAATTAACCTTCCCCTTTTTTCTTTTACTTCCCTTTTGCGGGACTTTCGATCTAACTAGCTTATGATTTTTATTTTTAAAACCCACCCCAAAAAAAACTTTTTTTTTGCATTTTATTTTTTAACCCTTTTTCTTTTTTACCTATTTTTTATCTTTTCTATTTTTTTCCCTTTTTTGCATATTCTTTCCTTTGTCCTTTTACTAGTTTTGGATAAGGCATTGGGATATATTCACCACTTCTGGCGCAAAGATATATGAAGAGCGAAATAATTTTAGGTCTCTTCTTCTTCCCATGTATGGGGGAATCGTATTCTGTCTTCTTGCCCCTTTTATAATACTACAGAACGCTCGGTATCTTCAACGGTTATAACCAGATCGAGAATAACCAGCATCTGGTTTCGGCTTCTGTCTTATCACTTAATTATTACAGGACCTTTCTTTGTCCTCTCCGCGACTTCTTTCATTTTATACAATTTGCCTAGCTGAAGCAGTGGTCGGCTCTCTCTCTCATCTCCCTGAGATGTAGACTCTTCAGTGCTTGGGGAAACGAAATCTTCGTATGTTTATATTCGTGAAGAGTGAGGTAAATCTTCATCTTCCTCTTCATCATATTCCGATTCTTCGTCTTCAGACGTTATATAATTACAATATTTATACTTTACCTTGGGATAACTCTCCCTTTTACTTTCTAGCGACGGATTTCTATAAAAGAACGTTTCTCTTCGGGAACCGTATTCGCTATCCTGGTCTTCGTCTACACTTGACGACCATTCTGGTTGGTATCTGCTTTGGGGACCTAAGCAATGTCTGCAACCATTCTTGAAATTATGGGTTCTTCGACCATAAGGCTCGGCATCCCTCAATTCTCTTTTATAAGAGCTTCCGTATCTCCTCCGGTCACATCCTGAGTCTTTTTCTGACCTGGGTGACGCATGGGTCGGATATTTATTTTGTCCCTTCTGCTCTGGTCTTTTTCTGCTCCTTGCGGTATAATCACCGTCTCTCTCTCTTTCTCTCTCGGCTTCTTTTCCTCTGTCTCTTCTATCTTTATACTCCAACTCTTCTTCCTTTATCTTTTCTATTCTTGCACTGGTTAATATTGATACCATACTCCTTCTCTCTCTTTTATCAAATTTCAGATATTCGTCACACCATTGCGACATTCTCTCTTTCTCCCTTTTAAAGCATTTATTATTTTTGCACCTCGCCATTTCTCTCCTTTTCTTTTCTCTACTCCCTTGCAATGTAATGTGTTGTGTTGTGTTGCATGCGTGTTTTATGTGATACTTAGTTTTTAGAGAGCTCCTCACCGTCTAGTGGGAATATTTAATATTTTTTTTTACCTGGCTACTTGCTCCTGAACTCCTCCTCTCTCTCTTCCTTTCCTCCTCCATTTTAAGTCCTAGCAAAACACACACACATACATAATATATATATATTATATATATATATATATATATATATATATATATATAATATATATATATATGTATATATATATATATATATATATATATACTATATGATATATATATATATAAATTTAATAAATTATCATATACAACCTTAAAGTACATTAATTCTCGTATTCTATTAATTAGAAGTGGACAGGTCTCTCTTTTCTGTTATTTATTTAGATGGCCAAAGTTTACAGAATGAATTTTTCTTTACGAGACTTCTTAATAAAATAAAATTTATTTATTAAAGGAAAATGGAAATTTTATGGGATACTATTTTGTTTGGAGAAAAGAAAAATTTAAGATTTTAATTTTTACAGAGAGTTTATTTGCAAGAAAATTGTTTTTATGATGGCTTTTTATGGAGAAAATTTTTTTTTTTTATTTTATGAGAGTGAAGAGAAAAATTTTAGATAGATTTTTATGGAGATATTTGATAGCAAGGAAAAGATATTAGATAGGGCCGTTAATGAATTCTTTCATTTTATCAATACAAGAAAATTTTTCACGAGAAATTTATGCTTATACCTTTGAGACTTTTGAGAGATAAAAAATAAAATAATAATTTTATTTATAAGAGCTAACCTGTTATTCTTCAAATCTGTTGTATTCTAGGTACCGGTAGTTTCACGATTCTTCCGTCTTCTGGGTCCTGGTCCGTGTGAAAAAAAAATTCTTCGGTATCACTTACAGATTTGAGCGAGCAGTATTTTTATTTGTAGAGTTAGATCTAATGCCACTTTTCCCTATAGGGAAAAAAATTTTCTATATATATATCATTCAATTTTTTTTGACTTGTCGATTTTCAATTGCTTGAATCTGGAATTTTACATAATTTTTTCTTCTTGATTTTCAGTTTATTATCTGTGCCGGATATTTGTCACGTCCCTGTGACACGGAGCGCCAAGTCTGAGCAAAATTGGGGTTTAATTATTTCTTGTATGTTAGGCCTTTAACAATTTATTCAGAGGGAACTATTTTCTTTGTTCCTTGTTTCAACTCTGATTATTATTATTAATTTAAAAGGTAGAGAATTTGTCAGTGGAGTAGAATTTCCCTCGGAAGACTTTTTGTGGTAAGAGTGAAAGATTGTTAGACTATGTCAATCTTTTGGGTTCGAAATTTTTGTTCTGACAGTTATGGCCTTAAGTAACCCTTTTTGCTGTTTTTAGTGAATAAAAAATAGATGTTCTACTAGGTATCTATTTCCTGGGTTTTGCTTCCTAGGTATTTATAAGGTATACAGATAGATGTCCAATTTATTATTTTATTACCTTATAAACTAATATACATATATTTATTTATATCTCTACAATTTTTATTCAAAACGAAAATCATAAATATTTTTAAATTTTTATCACAAAGTTTATTTGTATAACTATTTTCTGTTTAGCGGTTTGCAAACTGTTCTAATTGTTATCACCGCCAGACTGATACTGACGTAAAAGTCAAATACGTAAATGTTAATTCTTTTATATATATTATATATATATATATATATATATATATATATATATTATATATATATATATATATATATATACTATATATATATATTATACTATATATATATCTTATATATAGTATATATAATATATATATATTATATAATATATTATATATATAAATCTTTATCGATTTGTCATTTATTGAATGTTTCATGACCCGCTACATGGGACATGTAAGAGGTAGACCTTGGGGTTGAAGACTCTGAGAGATTAAGGATAAGGACCTTCGGAGGTCTGAGTTAGGAGGGTAAAGACCAGAAACAGTTATTATGAATCTAAACTCAATTACAACTGAAAACATTTTATAAAAAATTTTATAATATAAAAACCACTCAAAATACTATATACATCATAATATATATATATATATCATTATATCATATAATATATAATATATAATATATATAAATATTATTATATTATCTATATATATATATATAATAATACTACATAATATAATAATTAGTAATAATATTATATATATATATCTATAAATACACATTAATATACAATACATAACAAATATTAATATACATGAGCGCCACATATAATATGATTTGCAACGCATGTATATTTATATTCACTGGCATAACTAAAATAGTTAGTACAACAAATAATACATATGTTTTATATAATATTGATAGTATTTTTCTGAATGTAATGTGTAATTTGATGTAACGTATAGATAACGTAGCATTCGTTTATAAATTATTTACATTATTATTATTATATCTATTATTATTATTATTATTATTATATTATTATTTATTTATTATTATTATTTTATTCATTATTATTATTATTATTATTATTATTATTATTATTATAATTATTATTATTATTACTTATTCATTATATTATTATTATTTTATATATTATTAATAAAAAAGGATATTAATTAAACAATAAATTATTATTTATTATGTTATTATAATTATAAAAATCAAAACTAATAAATTTAACGTCAAGTTTTAAAATAAAATATTAATATTGTTAGATGTTTTATGTAATAATTCAATAATTAAAATTTAATTGAATTTTAAATTTTAATTTAAAGTTTCAATTTTTTTTTATCTTCAAGTAAAAATGATGTAATGAAACATAATTTACTTGAAAATAAAGTTTGATTTAATAATAAAATTATTTTTTCGAGATTCAACCAATTCATATAATGTATTTTGAAAATATTAATAATAATTAATATTTTTTGAAAAATACAATAAATAATAAAATTAAGTGAATGTCTAAAATCAATATAAATGGTCTTACCTTATTTCCTTTTAGGAGAATACATACTGTTGTTCAGCTAAAGTTCCAGCAATATCTGTAAACACCCTATCAAATTAAACTTGTGAAAAATTATTCTTCCTAAGGGTTTTATGTGTTACTTTTCAAGAGACTTCTAATAGTGATCTTGGGAGCTAGATCCTGCTTAAATAGTCTGTATTTCGGATGTTTATGCAGATGTTTCCGACCTTAAATTGCTAATTGAACAGATATAAAAATATGCCGTTATGCTGAGAAGAAATTGAAAACGAATTTTGCATAAAATTAATATTGAAATAGGATCCTATATGGTTTTATATCAATTCAAATAATTAATTTAATTCTATAGTGTTGTAATGTCCACGATTCTAAATAAATTAAATTTTTGTAATAATCTAGTCAATCCTGCTTGTATTAAAGGTTATAATCCTATCGCAACAACTAATTTTAAACAATTTCGTTTCATATAATATAATATATATATTATTATATATATATATATATATATAATATATATATATATATTATATATATATATATATATTATAATATATATAGATATTAACGTATATATATATACGTATATAAGATATATATATATATAATAATATATATATATATACTAATATACAGAAATTACCGTACTAATAAATATTGGTTTTATCAATCTTTATTGATAATGTAAAGCTAGATCTCATTTTGAGGCAAAAGTATTATGATCAGAGATATATAACAAAAACATCGATGAAACCTGTGTATTTAGTTATGTACGGTAAAACTAGCCTACATCTATAGATCACACATAACTATTTTATATTTTTTTATTATATATTAAAATCATTTTAAGGCAACCATAAACAGTCCTTTCTCTTACCGGCTAAATCTGAAGCCAAAGGACGGGAAAAGACGCATTTCGGCCAACGACATTCAGTGCCGTCAGACGTGTACAGGGCACTGCCCTTGGCACGCTTCTTATATGTATTTCTTACTTTTTAAATTAAAGGTTGTTAATAATCAAAATTAATGTCTCTTATAACAAGATCCGCTTGTTAGTGTCCATATTTATATATATATACGAATATTACAACCTAAGTGATATATTAAGATATAAAATATAATGAATGGTGAATCAAGGACCTAGCAATAGTACATCGAGGCCATATATGCCACTGGCCCCTTTGCAAAATTCATTCTAACAAATATTAATATTTTAATATCGAATAATAACGCAAATTTAATTTGATTTTGTACAATGGACAAAGTCCATTATTTATTATATAACAAAATGAAAATTATTCTTATATCGTGATCGCGATCAAAAATGTAACAACAAGAAGGTATTAATAAAGAAATAACATCAAACTTTTTTTCTACACCTTTAACCTTTAAATTAATTTATTGATACTCGGGTAGTATGGGAGATTAATTCTGGGTCCCGAATTAATATTAATCATCTATTCGTTGTAACATAGTAATATAATATTATATACTATAATATAATATATTTATATATATATAATAATTATATATTATATTATAATATTATATTTATATAGTATTATTATTATATATAAATAATATATATAATATTTATAATATATTATATATATTATATACTATTATATATATTATTATAAATATATATATATATATATATATTTTATATTAATATATTATATATATATATTATAACTATTATATATAAATAATATATATATATATATATAATATATGATATATATATATATATATATATATATATATTATATATATAATATAATATATATAATAAAAATAATATATATAATATAGTAATATTATATATATCATATATAAATATATTATGTTAATATATATAATATATATATATATATATATATATAATATAATATATATTATGTTATATAATTATATCATACTATAATATAATATATATAATTATATATATATATATATAATATAATATATATTATATATATATATATATCATTAACTCGTAATTATATAAGTAAAGTAAAAGTAAAATTTTAAGTTTTTTTTTTAATATAAATATTAATATCCTATTCTTATCATTAATGATGACCTCCATGTCGACAGGAGTTCCACGTCTATAAGCTTCTTTAAGGGTATAATATCCCACGCAAGAAGATGTAGTGATGCTGTTTGTGTTGTGTTCTCTGTTTGTGGTATTTGTGTGTCATGTTGTGTGTGTATTGACTTTCTCAGAAAGATCTTGCGGAGTAATAAAAACAAATCCTTTTGGAAGCTCTGTTGAAAAATTTCAAATGTCAAAGTTTTTTGTAATATTGGTATTAACAAGAAATCCCGGTTTAAACAATGACCATAGTCTATATTATGTTTCTCTTTATTTTAGGAAGAAATTATAATATATACTTATATATATAATATATAATATATTATATTATAATATATACTAATATTATATATATTATATATATATATATTATATATATATATATATATATATTATATAATATATTATATATATATATATATATATATTATATATATATATATATAAATATATATATCAATATACATATATATATATATATAATATAATATTATATATATATATATATATATATATATATATATATAATATATTATTATAATATATTATACTAATATATATAATATAATATATGAATATATATATATATTAAACTTAATATATAAAGGTAACTTTGCGCAAAACTGGACCTTCCAATCGGAAACAAATATTTTGCTTGAAAAAAGTTAATATCACTTTCTCTCAACATAACCCGCACCGCCACTTGCACCGGCACACAACCTCAATGTCCATTTAATATCCAAAACTCAAACCTTCCTCTCTTCTTAATATTTATTTTTCACGTAATCATTCTTGGAAGAACTTCGTGTTTCACTCACTGAATAAAATACTTCTTAGAGTTTGGTGTTTCTGAAGGCTCTTTAAATCAATTTCTTCATTTACTTTATGTTCAATAAATTGGATGTCTTTCTTTCTTGTACAGAGTAGGCCTTTCACATACCGTGGTGTTCCACTTAAACAGGCGTTCCTTCAAAGTGTAGGCAGCCTATAGACTTTTGCCAACTATGTTCAAACTCCTTCAAACCATTTTTCCTAGTTAATATTATTACAAAACATTCTTCTACTATCACTTATTTACATGAGCATGCTCCACTGAATTCTCTGTATAGCAAATAAATTTCCCTTTCTGAAAGTTGTGAAATTCGTCTAATCCAACATAGTCTCTTTTTTTCACTTTCCAACTCTTTCACCGCCAATTAACATATTAGCTCATCTTCTATACATGTAACTCAATTGTAAGACTTTAACGTAGCTCTTCATTTATTTTCCCCATTCTTTCTTTGACACATCTATACTAGATTCAAAGTCTGGATTACTGATAATTATATGCCTATTGAATACTAGGCATATTGCAAAATGGCATTCTCTAATTCTCAGTTGCAAACATACAGTGGTTTGCATTCCAAAAGGAGAGAAAATCTTATATCTTCACATACAGTTGTCTGAATTTACTATCTTTTTAATTAGACGGTTATTCAACCTTAATATAATATATATATATAATATATATATATTATATAATATATACTATATATATTATATAAATTTTATATATATATATATATATATATATATATATATATATTATATATACTATATATATATATTCATATATATTAATATAATAACATATTATATGCAGGATAAAATAATCATATATATTATATATATAAAATATAATAATAATATATATATACTATATAATATCATATATAATATATATATATATATATTATATATATATATATATATATATTAAAATATATGTATATATATATTATAATATATATATTATATATATATATATATATTATATATATATATATATATATATATTATAACTATATAGATATATATATATATATATATACATATATAATAATATATATATATATATATATACTATATATAATATATATATATATATATATATGATATATCATATATATAACTTATACATTATAATAAAATATATCTATATATATATATATAGTATACTATATAAATATAAATATATATATATATTATAGTATATATAATAATATATAATATATATTAAATATATATATATATATATATATATATAATAATATACATATATATATATAATATAGTTATATATAATAATATATATATATATATAATATATATATATAGTATATATATATATATAATTATTATAAATATATATTATATATTATATATATTATAGTATTATATATAATATATAATATACATATAATATATATATATATATATATACTACTATAATATATATATAATATACTATATTATATATATATATATATTTAGCGACGCTAAAAGGCAAATTCAATGAGCACAATTCAAATATTTTACAGGTTGGAGACTAGTTTAAGCGATAAAAAAAAATTTTTTAAACTATTTTAACTATTTTTTAAATAAAAAATTTGCAGATTTTGCTGAAACTTGGAATATTAATTGTATAATTATGTTTTAGTTTTTAATTCTTATTTATTTTAATAATATCAAAACACAAACAATTTAAAGCATACGCAGACAAAAGATTGTTTTAATGAACTGTTCATTATTGCTTATTCAACCATTCTTCGTACCAACTCACCTTTACTCCCAAATATTTCCTTAAACACTCTCTTATAACTATTATTGCCTTTCAAGCGACAATATATATATATAGTATTATATATATACGATATTATAAATATATATATATATATTATATATAACTAATATATATATATAATTTATTAACTATTATATATATACTATTATACACTATATATATATATATATATTATATATATATACATATATAATAATACTAATATACTATATATATATTATATCTTATATATCATAATATATATATATATATATAACTATAATATAATTATCTATAATATATATATATATATAATGAGTAGCTAATAATATACTATATATATTAATATATAATATATATATATAAATATATATACTATAATAATATAAAAATATATTATATATTAGTAGTGAATGAAACGTATGGTCTGTGAATAAGAAGGAATATTAATCAAAAAGTACAATATCCTTCAGAATGGAACAATTCTTATGGCATACGTATTTAGGTATGAGAAAGAATTGATAAAATAAAGGAATGATCATATTAGAGAGTTTGAGCGGACTGTAATAAAGGAAGTAAATGAGGAGAGAATAAATGAAAGTCACATTGAGATGCGTTTGGTTATGTGGAAAAAGGAATGCGCATGATAATTATCGGCTGGTTAAGCGATATATAGTGGTGTGTGTTGCTGGAATCGAGCGGCTGGTGAGACGGAAGAAAAAGTGCGATTGAGTCAAGTAAAGGAATGGCGCTGGAGGACGAGAAATGTGAGATATTTGCGCAAAGGCGAGGAAAGAAATGTGCCTAAAAAGAGGAATGGCGGGGTTTTTTGAGGGTGTATGGTTGTGGCCCCACTGGGACCAAGGGTATGAACCCTACATTGAACGATATGACACACGGTATGAGGGTCTGATCGCAGTTCAGTGAATCCCATGGGTGTGATTTTTTTTCTGAACTGCGACGGGTTCTCGCTTTGGGGTATAAAGAGGCGGTAAGGCTGGCTTTTTATTTTTCGACTATGTGTCATATTGCTTCTACTACTTTATTTGTTTCCAGTTGCAAAGTGACTGACCTTACCCAAATCTGAGGAAAGAAGGTGGATGACGATGATGGTTGATTTGATTGATGATACTATCCGAAAAATGTACGCTTTGAAAAATAATCAAAAAGAAGAAAAAATAAAATAAAAACGTTCTTTAAACCAAATATGGTTACACCTAAAAACCAAATAGTATTAATTAAAATACTTCATATTATAAATTTTGAATATCGAATGACATAAAGATATATATAATAATGTTCTGAAATTTAAAATAATATTCAATGTTTATTTTCAGCCAATAATATTTAAAATACCAATTAAGGATGCTCGGAACAATATAAAAATATTTAAATTATAAATATAAATTTCATTCAAAGGTAAACATAGAATAAGGAAGAAGAAAAAAAAATTTTGACAATAAGAAAAAGAATAACAATTTCTTTTGAAAAAATAAAAACAAAAATGTCACAATTAAACAATCAAATTGGTAGAAATGAAAAACAAATTGTTTAAAAAATAAAAATGAAAACGAAAGTCAAATAAAAATTTCTTATCAATTTTTCGTTTAATTGGAAACAAATGTAATAGGAAAATTATAGACTTATTTCAGCTTTTCCTTCCTGAGGGGAAAAGGAACATGGGGGAAAAAACGGGAAAAATTAAATAACAACGAAAATATAAGAATAGCAATGATAAATTTAGGACTGGAAATAATAATAAAAACACTTTAGATTTGGTTTTTAAGAATCAAAAAATGGAGGAGTGTAACTCACATAACGCAAAATGTTTCAATTTACTATTTTCTTATTTGAAAAGTTTACTATCAATTTTTGGAGTTTATATATAATTAATTTGTTTGATTACGATTGATAAAATCTTTTATCTTTATAATAACAGACAAAAGATAACCACCCTTTCCGGGAAATAAAGGAAGGTACATAGACTATATGCCTATTTTATTATTATTAGTATATATATATATATATATATATATATATATATATACTATATATATTATAATATATATATAATAATATATATATATAATATCATATAATATATATATATCTATATAAGGCACCTTAAGTAAACTGTGGATTCTTCAAAAATAATAAAGTTTACAATACCCTCTCTTTAAGATTTCAACTTTTTTTAGGTAAAGAAAATTAAAAATGATTTGCTATAATTTAAGAACTTACCTTTTTATATTTTTTCAGACTTCAAAACTTGATAATTCAAGAACTTTCGCATATTTTAGGTAACCAAAAAATTAGTGTGTTTGGTCAGAACTATGGTATTACTAATCATTTGTTATTTTATAATAATAGGGACTTATTAGTTTATATATATATATATAGATATATACTAGATTAATTAACGTCTTTAACCTCATAGTTGTACTTTAGATACTACATAAAAATTAATACTTGAAAAATTATATTATGACCTGAATTACATTATAAATATATAGTATGATCGATAGATCTATAATGAGAATGGTCAGAATCTTTGTTCTTAATGCTCACAGTATGTAGCTACAGAACGGCAGGTCCTACAGTA
>JABUQX010032554.1:0-5000 GCA_015478945.1 Trachelipus rathkii
GGAGACCAGAGCGGAGCCGGAGAAAAATCATTTCCACCTATTTATATATATATATATATATATATAATATATATATATATATATATATAATATATATAAATATATTATATATATATATATAATATATATTATATATATATATAATATATATATATAATATATATATAAATATATATATATATATATATATATATACAGGGAGTCAGAGTAGGAGTCGGAACGGGGCGGAACCGGAGTTGCCTTTGCAAGCTGAATCGGAACCAAAGTTGGATGCGGACCAGTGCGGTGCGGTGCGGTGCGGTGCGGTGCGTTGTGGTGCGGTGTCGGAACCGCTGAAGGAGACGCTGAAGGAGACGCTGAAGGAGACGCAGAAGGGTTTAAAAACAACTCAGAAATGATCCCCTTTGGGGATCACTTCCTCGACGTAATAATAATAATAATAATAATAATAATAATAATAATAATAATAATAATAATAATAATAATAATAATAATAATAATAATAATAATAATAATAATAATAATAATAATAATAAAATAATAATAATTAAAATAATACAGACAGACAGACCTTCGGTCTGTCTGTCTGACAGGCGGTCGGTTGGTCTGAACTTGCCCGAAGGCCTAATCTCCACGCACTCGGAAGCCGCAACAAGGGCGTAGTTGATACGCTCTAGGAGGGGACCACCCCCTATATACATTATAGCTACTTGAAATTTCACATGTATCGAGCTTAACATATACATAGAACATATACCAAGTTTGAAAACAATACCTCTAATACTTTTCGAGAAATCGCTGGGGCCTGTTCCTCTGTGGCATTACTACTTTGGGCATTCCACAATGCCTGTGCTTTGGCAGTGTCTTATTAAATGGATCCTTGGCACCAGAGGACCAGCGAGAAACATTTGAAACATCTTTAGTAGCCAAGATGTTTAATCTGTGGGAAATGCAACGGCGATGTTTAGGTAGGCTAATGGCATCATGTTCTTCAAGCATATTTTCTAGCTGGAGAGGTTTTGTCTGCAGAACCTCTGTGCCACTAATTTGCTCCATCTCTTCAGGAGAAGCCATTATCTTGGCATTCGGTACCTGTTCTTCTTCTTCCTCGTCATCCGTTTCTGCATGAGCATCCACCCGAAAGGCTGCATAGAAATTTGTACCGGTATCTGTTGTAATGCAGACAACCTGAAGATAAAAATTTTTAATTTAGTTGTTCCTTATATTTGGAGTTATAATTTTTTTCAGCATTGAGTTATTATTTCATATTGATTTTTAATGACCTTACTATGCTCAATGTCAAATTGTTGATTAATATCCGTAATATTGTTGGCTAGGACTGTGCTGGTTTGAGATACAGATAACTCTCTATAGGCAAGGACAGCTCCTTCTCGTTCTCTTCAAAGTACTCACATTAAGTCAGTGAAACCGTCATCCCATAAAAACTTCTGTTGTCCCCAATCTAGCGTCTGCGGGTTGGCCAACATAACTAACTTTACTGATAATGATTGTTAAATCAGCCTTCTACTATTTTGAAATTACAATCAATATCCCATCATCACTTTTCTTCTGAAGTGGAGTGAAAATCAGAGTTCAGGGTTGGAACCGGAACTCGGCAAAGAACTCAGACTCCACAATATGAAAAGGCAGAATGTCATGTAGCAGAAATCTAGAAGCAAAAATATTTTAAAGAAATAATTATTAATGACAGATTGAAAACTTGGTATTTCAATTCGAGAATTTTGTATGGACTGTATTCTGATAGTTTGGAACCTGTTTAGTTGCGACACCACTTATAGTTAACCTGTATTTAAATAAAACACTTACTTTAAAGCAACTCAAGGCTCTCTTCTGTATGAATATCTTGCGAAATAGACTGGACCAATGGTGGTCTGACGCTTTTTGCTGGATGTCTCACAGTCTGTTGAGCAGCTTCGACCCCACTTTGACCCTCCTTCAATTGCAGTTCACAGCTTCTTGTGCAAAGAAGGATGTTTCTAAAAAAAGTTACAAATCTAAATTCCTTGTTCGATGTAAATAAAATTATGTGAAATATTTAATGGTTGAATTTTTAAAATTAAAAAGAAAATAAAAATTCAAATAAAAAGTATCGTGTAAGTTACTTACGATCAAGTAGTGCGATTTCAAGCTATGTGTTGATTTAGTGTCAAAGGTTTTTTTTTACATTGGGAGCATTCAATCTTTTCCTTGTACATCACTCTATTCCCTCATTATACTCCTTCTTGCTCTTGAGAGACCCAAATAGGTACTCCAAGTCATCTTGTCTACTTTTTTTTCATTACCGCCAGCATCACACTCAAAAATTTCAAGAGTTGCTTTTCGATGACTTTACTGTTTGCAATTCTTTTTCCCAGTTATTAATTACTTATTCATATCTGTTTTATTCAATTTAAACTCAAAAGCACTACAACGTTTCAATCACTAATCACAAGTAACCAATAAACAGTAAATTGGCCAAATAATACTAATAATAATAAGAAATAATAATGAATAAATATAATAATAATAATAATTAATAATTAATAATAATAATAATAATAATAATAATAAAATAATATAATAATAGATAATAATAATAAAATAAATAATAATTAATAATATAAAATTATTAATAGATAATAATAATAATAATAATAATTAATAATAATAATAAAGTAATAATAATAATAATAACAATAATAATAAAAATAAAATAATAAAAATAATAATAAATTAAAATATAAATAATAATAATAATAAAATAATAATAATAATAAACAATAATAATAAACAATAATAATAATAATAATAATCGATAAATAAAATTAATAATAATAAAAAATAATAATAAAACAATAATAATAATAATAATAATAATAATAATAATAATAATAATAATAATAATAATAATAATAATAATAATAATAATAATAATAATAATAATAATAATAATTAAAATAATAATAATAATAATAATAATAATAATATAATAATAATAATAAATAATAATAATAATAATAATAATAATAATAATATAATATAATATATAATATAATAATTATTTTTATATTATTATTATTATTATTATTATATAAATAAATATATATATATATATATATATATATATAATATTATATACTATATTATATATTATATATATATATTATATAAATAAATAATATATATATATATTATATATATATATATATATATATATATATTATATAATATATATATATATAATATATATATTATATATAATATATATATTATATATATATATATATATATAATATGTATATATATAACATACATATACACATATACATTCTAAATGTATATATGTATATGAATATATATATATATATATAATATAGTATATATATATATAATATAATATATAATATATATATATATATATATATATATAAATATTATTATAAATTTTATTTTATTTAATTAATGAATTATATAAATTATTATTTATTATAACATAAACTTTATAATTTTATTAATTTAAATGTACATATATATATATATATAATATATATATATATATATATATATATATAGTATATTATATATATATATATCATGCGGCGTAACATAGAGGCAAGGAGGTAGCATCCTATCCCAATATTTTTGAGTCCTTTTTATTAAAATAAATTAAATGGTAAAGTTAATTTAATGATTAAAATTTTATATAAAGGTTATAAAACTGATTATAAAATAAAATTTAAAAGAAAAAACAGCTACATTAGCAATAGCAATTATAATAATTAAATTCATTTGTAATTTTCCTTCCTACTCTGTTCTCATGAGCCAAAATTCTAATCTATGAGCTTAGATAGATGTTTCATTTTCATATTATTATATTGGGCCAGGCGAGGCATTCATACCTTGCTGTACGCTCGAAAAGATACGAAAATTTTCTTTCACGGGTACGAAAGTTTTCTCTCGCTTCCCGTGAATAAGTCGAATAAATTTGCAAATGTGGTAAAATAATTTTGATCTTCTCTCTCTCTCTCTCTCTCTCCTATTTTGATTTATAATATAATAAATAGAAAATTATATACAAAACATAAGTTGCATATATATATGTATCTATATATATATAATAATAATATAATATATAAAATATTATATTATATATATATATATAATATAATTATATAATATATATATATAATATATATATATATAATAATTGTAACAACCAACGTAATAATAAAGCGTGAGTTTGAATTAAAAATTTGAAGAAATGTTTAGATTGCTTTTCGAGAGGAAAATATCCTGATGTACGTGAACAAGAATACGGAAGTTTATAGAAGAGGAATTAATAGAGTAAAGCAGTAGTAGTTTTAACGAAACCGCAGATAGGACGGTTGAAGTATTTACAAAAAGATAATAAAAATTTAAACTTATTTTTTGAGTGAGGATTGTATTAAGGATCGTTTTTAACAAAAAAATTATTTATGCATTCTAGGGGTAATTCCAGGGACGGAATACACAAAGTACTTGAGGCGTGAACGGAAGATTGACGCGAGCAACACAAATCAGGAATTGAATATTTGTTCGTCCGAAGGTCCGCCCGATCGGATTCTGTAGTCGAAGGAAAAAATCTACAATTGTCGCAGGAGTGACAAGCCAAACTGTATGTGGTATGTGACTGGAAGCGCAAATTCTTCGTCAGGAATAGACGAGCAGGTCCGATCCAGGAATCGAGTTGAGATATGGATTGCAACTCAGAGACATTGGAAAGTGATAGTTATTTTAGTAGGGAACAAAGGAACAAATTTAAAGTCTGATTGGTTTGGTGTTGATAGTAAACTTAAAAATATTGATGCTTTTATTAAAAGTTACTTTGCTTTGTTTGGTACAGTTAAAAATTAAACAGTTGTCTTGTGAAACATATTAAGTGTTAAATTATTATTGTTGTATTGAATGTATTCCAGATAAATCGGATGATGATAACTAATTTTTTAGGGGGGATTTGGATT
>JABUQX010032554.1:10000-15000 GCA_015478945.1 Trachelipus rathkii
GGAAACATAGATAGATAAAATTCGATTTTTTTTCTTGAATTTGTCATTTAATAGTCAAATTTGATTAGTCGAATTTAAGAGACCACACATAATGCAAATAGTTGGGGCAATCTTCCATATGATGCAGATTGAATTAGTAGACGCATGTTTTGTTTCTTGTTTCTTTGCTTAGAAATTGTTCTTTAAACATCTAATGAAGTGTGTGCGTGTCATGAGCTGATCTTTATATAGTTCAGAGTCATCTTATGCTGTTTTGAGTATAAAGTGGCAAAATACCATGATATTGTGTTAAAAATCCGAACTCATTTACGTCATATTAGTTAGGAATTAACATTTAAACTCAAAAGTGTGGTTTTTCCATACTCATTAAAAATAGTATGAGGTTTAATTTGAATGTAATATCTAAAACCACGATAAAAATTAGACCACCTTTATTTGTTGCGTCACTTATATCAATCATTTCACAACATCTCCTCAGAGTTCTCGGCAAAAGAGGTTTATCGATACAGTGGTTTTATGAGAGCTGAAAGATCCCCCTACAATCTTTTTCTTTTGTTTTACAAATATTTCAGGCAACAGTTTTAAATCAAAGAACACCATAATATACCCTGCTTCATCATGTTATGAGGCCTACTATATATACCTCATAGCGAAAAATTTCCTGTTCATATTCTTTAGAATATATCATACGTTGTGATTTACAACAAGAAAAACAGACTGATAGTACGGTAATAGTCATGTAAGGCTTGGTAAATATTTTGCAATTTATCTTCTGAACCACATTTATCTACCTGAGGAAATCTCAATAGCCGTGTTCTAGATTTGAATCGATCGACAATTCAAACGGAATTATTTGGTTCAAGATTGTAAATCTGGCATTTCTTCAATAATGAAACAAAAGTATGTGTTCTTAAAAATAGGCAAAGGGACTTTTAGAATTTCTTTTTTTTCAATAGTGGCTTGCTTTTAGTAATAATTTTTTCCTATTCTGGAAGTAATTTCTCACAATAAGAAACAGCTAAGTGGAATTTATTACAGTGATTAGCCCAAAAATGGTTATAAAAAACTTTTTTCATAATTCAAGCTGATTGTTATGTTTTTTGGGTGCTAATTCCAAATATTTAATCGGTTGTCTCCTATTTCGTTTCATTTTCTTGCATTGTCAGTAAATTCTAGACTATTATAAAGCTAGAATGTAATGCAGTAAAGGGAAAGGTGATGATTTGAAAAAGCAAAAATGTACTTGCAAAATATTATACCTTTCAACACTGTAATGGTAGAAGTTAAAGTAGGTGTAGTGCTTCTTTTTCTTAGGAATCCTAAGGATTGTTTTTTCTAAACCTCATGCTGATAAAAATTTGATGTGATTTCTCCTCTTATGCAAGGTTTTCGGAGTTTCTCGACGGAGGGACAAACAGTAACATCCCATCATGTTAATACCCCAATGACCTTGGTATCGTTTTTCCATCTCTTTTATTTTCAGGAGGAAATGCCCACCTTGTCCTTTACACACTGCATCCAGGATTTTAAGGAAAAGTAATTCAGGTGAGATTAAAAAAAGTTAACATTCAGACTCATATTACAACCGAGCTCTTCAAATTTGTTCAACATCTTTTGAGATATATTTTCGAAATTATGGTCTTTCTCGTTCCAAAAAAAATTCCAAACCACTTTAAATGCAGTCAAAGCATCTTTTTCCTTTGAGTCATTACCGTCTTAAAATTATGGTATTTCATAAGTTTTCTTACTTTGTTGCCTTTGTAATATATCTGACACCTTCACGTCACCGCAAATCATTCACTCGTGATCAGAGTATTTAATCTTCGGATAGCTTTAAAAAATTGCTTCATAAGACCCAATTTAATGTGCAGTGGTAGAAGCAGTATTTTTTCGGTTCACCAAATTTAAACAAAGAACTTTTTTTTTGCTCCCATGTTCGAAATTTCTTCGTAATGGACAAACCAACTAATACTGATTTCGTACCTGATGGAATTTCGTGAACCTACTTTGCTGCCTTTGTAAAATATCTGACGCCTTCAAGTCGCCGCAAATCATCCTCTCGTGATCAGAGTATTTAATCTTCTGTAACACAAGCTGCAAATTGTCATAGCTTTCTTTGAAATAAAAAGAATGTTCCACTGCCAATGAAACGTATATGTTACCATTGTGTAAGCAAACTACCTTTAACTTCCTCTTGGATGAATCGATGAAGAGTCTCCAATCATCTTTGTTGTATTCGATCCCAAATGTTTATACTAACCGAGATATGTTACAGCAGAATAATAGACCAATTTCTTGTTTGAAATATAGCCCAAACTTTTTCTCAGCTTGTAGTCACGGAAAGATGTTCCAGGAGCACCAAATTCTTCTTTTTCAACCTGGAATCAAAAAGTATAGCTTTTTCTTTGGTTAAACGTAAATCTCTCACAAAATCATCCAGTTCATTTTCTTTAAACAATTGCAGTTTGCCACTTTAAGATTCGGAGTAGGACCCATCAGATGCACCTCACACTTAGAATTGCTACTAGTTATGGAAAGAGCTTCTTGTGATACAGGTGGATATGGAACAGGAATACCTTTACCACGAGGAACTGAACGCAAAGCAGATTACAGATCCGAGTATGAATTAACCTTTTTATTCTTAGAATTGTACCTACTCAAAAATGGCAGTAATAAGTATGACAATTTTACGCTCTCCATACCAGTGGAACTCTAAATCTGAAAGATTTCTTTTTTCATTGTGACCATTTCTTAAATCTTCTACACAAGCATAACATACCTTGTGTGGGGGCCAAGACATTTCTTGGAATTCAAGCTTTACACGAAAATAGGCAAAGTAAATCTTTCTTACAAACTCTAATATGTTTTTATGTGTGCTTTGTGATCACAAATTCCACACAAATAAAGAGCATTTGATTTTAGCAATTAGCTTGATTTTTCTTATATATATATATATATATATATTATATATATTATATATATATATATATATATCATACTAATATATTATATATATCATTATATATTATATATATCATATATATATATATTTAATCTACTATACAATATATACATATATCTATATTATATAGTATATATATTACGCATTACTCCATGCATCATTGATATAGAGTAAAGTATATTTTTTTGCTAGCAAGTTCGTACGTTCATGTGGCTTGATATAGTGGTTTCTTTTTCGAATTCGGATGTTAAAAATGTACCATTAAGAAAAAAATATTTCCAAAATTTTTCATGGTTGGCCTGTGTTATCGAATTTATAAAGACACATTGAAAACTACGCTTCTATTCCTTAGAAATAAATTCCCATCAATGCTACTAGCTCGTGTTGCCAATCTGAAAATAAAGATATAAGAGCTTGAAGTTCTAGCTGGTACAAATCATGTGCAAATGACACACATGAAATATCTTTTGTGACTAGAAAATCCTTGGTCTCTTGCCTTTCAGGCAACTTAGTTTACCAAATTATTTACGCTTTCCTTTTGAGTTAAACCATTATGCCCATATTAAATGACCAAAATAAACATCACAAACAAAAGGAAGGAAACTTCTTGACTATAATGCACCACTTCCTCAATCAGGAAAAAAGTTTTTTTTTGAGGTCAAAATGCAGAAGAAATTCTCATGTAAAGCTTTTACCTTTTAGGTGGGGAAGGCTTTAAATATGAATGTGCCTTAGATACATATAATACTGTAAATTTTATGTGTATGATTCAATAATCCTTACCTAATTGATTAATCTTGAAACAAAATTTTAATTCAGCACAAATAATAATACCAGATTCACCCATTTCAGATTATGTTACAAAAGTTAAGAAAAATACGCAAAGTGTTATTATTGCCCACAAATTTGATAACTATAAATATGAAATACAATAGTTCTTTCATAATCTACTTTGCAATTAAATCAGTCCTTTTAGCTATAAATAATGTTACTAAGATTTTGATATGAAAAAAAGTAGGTAATAAAATTAACAACCCTGCTTCTTCTCTATAATGTCCAAAGTATTAGAAAAGTTAATCCGGAATAGAATACCTAAAGTCATGCAAGGAAGCCGCTTTTCTCGTACATACAAATTATATAATGGGATCCATCCAAGGAGTCACCATTTCACCAACACTTTTCAACCTCTTTAAACATGATCTACCAAACCAAACATCGCTTTCAATAAAAATTATTAGTTATGCAAGACAATCTAACAATCACTGGTCAAAGTCCTTATATAAATAAATCATGTAGGAAACAGCAACACTATATAAACCAACTAGAGCAGTGGCTAACAACAAACAGAATGACTGCATTTCTCAAAAACTTATCTATCACTTTACTCATTCCAAATCAAGTATTATCCCAACAGTACTTTTTTCGAATCATAAACTCACACTCAATAAACTACCCATCTTCCTAAGTTTGACTTTTGATACATATATGACCTTCAATACCCCCTTCAACAATAATATATCTAGAGTCATACAGAAATTAAAAGAAATAACAGCATTAAAAGGAACAAACTTGATCAATATAAAGAGACCCCTCACAATTATAAATAGACAATAACTCCGCACCTATTTAAACTACGCATCTCCTACCTGGGTCCCCGTAATATCTCATTCCAACACTCAGAAATTTGAACTGTACAGAACAAAGCTCTTAATTAAGAGAATAATTGGATACTTTCCCTCCAGTTTTATCTACCACATACTAACAGAAACCAAAATCCTCTATATAAAAGTACATTTATACATGATAGGCTGTCAACTGTACAATAAATCTCTTTTAATAGACCACCCCCTGCTATATTGTTACAACCACCTGCACCTAAAAAAAAGCACACCAGCATTACACTACTCTAACATATCCAACACACTTCCCTCCTCCACCACCACATACACCTATTATAAAGTACCTTAACACCCAATTAACTCAGAACGATTTTAGCATTTCCAAATAACACCATACTCTAGGCAATATCCCATTCAGA